>MU224932.1:56065-79311 GCA_018584345.1 Thuja plicata
AATGTTATTTTCTTACCCTATCTCTTAAGTTCTAAATGTGAAAGTAAAGAAAGGAAATGAAATTCAATTTGGATAAGTAATGTAAATATGTTAGTAAATGAAATACATTAAGGGAACCTTAAGGAATTTAAATGTGGAGTAGTAATGTTGTAATGTTTATAAAAAAAAAAAAATGAGTTGCAATTTTGGTCATAAGACCTGATTCCTTATGGGTTCCCTGGCGGGGACATTACAAATATGGTCCCTTTTTATAAAGACTTTCAAGCTAGATTGGGTTTTTCCTTTGGATGTTCAAAGATTGTTCAGTTCATGTGATATTATCACTGTGAACAAGGCAATAAAAAGGACATGGAAGATTGCCTTGCCCCATATAATATAAGCTATTTGGAAAGAGTGGAATGATAGGATCTTAAAAGAGATCTCTATCCCTCCCAAAATCTTATTTGAAAGAACTAAAAGATTGATTATTGAAAAATATTAAAGCATGGAATGAAATCCCAATACCATGGTGGTGGGGGATATTGATGTTTTAAATAATTGGAGAATAGAACCTAAAAATGATGATCAAATAAATCCTAGGAAGAGGATGTATGGGAATGTCCCTCTATAGGGTGGATGAAGGTGAACTTCAATGGGGCCTCTAAAGGAAACCCTAGTAATGTTGGGTGTGGTGTTATGCTTCATGATGAAAAAGGTATATGCAGAGTTATTAGGGCTACTCCTATAGGTATCCAAAACAATCATGTTGCGGAAGCCATGATGGCTTACCAAGGTCTTCTGCTTGCTAAGGAGTTCAATTGCCAAAATTTATGGTTATAAGGGGACTCCTTGAACATTGTTAAGTGTCTTAATAATGTTTCACCTCCTTCATGGTCGATTGAGAACATTATGAAAGGTACTAAGGAGATAATAAGAACTATGAAAAAGTTTATAATAACCCATGCTTACCGTGAAGAAAATGGAGTTGCTAATTGGGCAACCAACCAGGCTTGCAAAAATGATAACACAAACACATGGAAAACTGAAGAGAGTATACCGTACGATATAAAATATTTCATTGTGAAGGAGTGATGGGGAGCTCCTCTCCTAGAGCCTTCTAGCTCTCTCTAAGACCTTCTCTTGGTCTTCTTTTATGGTCTCTATCTCTACCCTAACTAGAGGATTCCTCTCTAATCCCCTAACTCACTAGGATCTCTCCACCAACTTCAAACCCTTCACTAGACTCTCCTCCATAACATTCTCACATCCATGGCTTCACTAACCTCCTACCATTCCAATGGTGTCAACTTCTTGTGGACTAGTTCCCTGACTCCTTTTAGGTCTAATCCAACCCCTATGGATCCAATTTTGTGGTTCTTTCACCCATTTTCCAATCGGGTTCCAAATTGCTAGTCTTTTAGCCTTTTAGGCCTATTAGCCCTCCTAATCACTAAAAAGGTGGATTTTATCCTAGAACCCCTTAACACCCCTAGAAAAAAATTGCATAATATTTGTGGGTTTTTCCTCACCTTTAAGATTTTCTACGTCTCTGATTCCAATCTTGTTCATACAATGGACTTTCACCAAACCCCTAAAAAGAAGGGTTTATAGGGCATGAAGACTGGTTTGGTTTCTTGGGATTTTTTAGTTGATTAATTGAGTTCCTCAAAAATTATCCTTCCCATCATAAGGTCTGTACTTCATTCCCCCACACTCCTCTATCCTTTATTGGCACATACCAATCACTCAACAACCTCCATTGCCTCTACATTGTTCAGTTACCCTAGCCAGAATAACCAGTACTCGCCTAGGGCCTGAATGTTCTCAATATTCCCCTTCACACACACACTCCATAATCTATATCTACAAATTATATACAAGGCTCTAATGGATTCCAAGTGGTCATAGAGTTTGAACCATGGGAACACCAAGAAAAGCCATATTTTACGTGAGTGGACCAAAACTAGCCAGTGAACTCACAAAATATAAGAAATTAAACAAAAGCTAACCAGAATAAAAAATTAACTAATCCAAAGACACAGAGATCTAAGAAATTACATTTCAAACACTCTCCATGCTTTCATTCAATCAATTCAATCCACAAAAGTTATGGATGATGGCCATGTATCCTAATTACAATGTAAATTGGTTCTTTTCAATAACTAGTTCATACAATATGAAATATAACTATTAGATTAGGGTTGAAATAACCTTATATATTCTCATCCCTCATTTCTAGACCCTCTAATCAGGATTTGGGCATCATAAGAGCCAATTCCTAAAATCTAGGAAATGTTGTCACGACAACATTTAAAAGTTGTCATGACAACTTTGACAACTTTTGTCAAATTGACACTTTCTCCACTTTGACGGTCTTATTTAGTTTCAAACCTTACCAAATGACCTCAAATGACTTGAAAACATTAAAACTTAAAAATCTTCCCATTTTGGAATTTTGGTCACCCTTTGACCTTTTGGTTGACTTCTAGGTTCTAGACCCCTAGAATCAACTTGACTCAAGCACACACAAACCCTGATCTATCCTAGCACTAAATACACCTAAAACACACTAGGAAATTTATAACATAGTCCTTATTCATGGATGGTTGGCCAAACCAACCTACAAGCCAAAATTACTAAAGATCTTCCTAAAGACCTTAGGGTGCTCTTGCACCATCCTTCCCCTGCAACAAGAAGGTTAAGGTACCTATGGTGTCAGGAACTCCTCACTAATTCCATGCTTCTTGAAGTCACTCTCAACTATCCTAGTGGCTTCTAAATCTGGTTGTTTTCTCCACTTCACTAGATGCTCCATATAGACTTTGTGTCTTGTCTTATTCTTTACTCTTGAATCCAATATCTTTTCCACTTGTGGCTTGACCTGTTCCAGAGTCTTGAACTCTCTCACATCCTTATGCACCTGTGTACTATACTACAACTCATCCATATCTGGCCCCTTATACTTGATCAAATCCTTCACATTGAAGATTGGAGAAATTTACATCTCATTGGGAAACTCCACCTTGTAAGTATTGGGTCCATATTTAGCCAATATCTTGCAAGGTCCAATCCTTTTCATCTGTAACTTACTAGGTATCCACTTTTGTAGTCTTTCCTTATTCAGGAACACCATTACTAACTCACCCACTTCAAACTGCAAATCTATTCTCCCCTCATCTTTTTTAGCCTTCAACTTTTGATTGGCCTCCATTAAGGTCTTTTTCACTTGTTCATGGACTTCCTTCATTGATTGTGCGAAGTCATCATCATGTCCACTAACTCCCTCATATCCTTTGAGTTCTCTAAGCTCCATCAAACCCCTTGGATGTGCCCCATAAACAATATCAAATGGAATTTTCCCTGTATTCCTTTTTGTGCTATCATTATAGGCAAATTTTTCCGGTGGGATAACTTGCTCCCATCCTTGTCCATATTCCTTTGTTAGACATCTAAGAAAGTTCCCAAGAACTCTATTGATTACCTTAGTATTCCCATCCATTTGAGGTTGGTAGGCAGATCCATGAGATAAATTTGTACCTAGTCTCTTCCATAGGGTCTTCCAAAAGTGCCCCATGAAATTCACATCCCTGTCTGCAACCATGTTCATTGGTAGACCATGAATCCTCACTATTTCCTTTAAGAAAAAGTAAGCAATATGGATGGCATCATGTGTTTTTTTACATGGTATGAAGTGGCTCATCTTACTAAACCTGTCTACCACTACAAACACACTGTCTAAACCAGTTGGAGTCCTAGGTAACCCCACTATGAAGTCCATACTTATGCACTCCCAAGGTCTACTTGGGATGGGTAATGGCTGGTAAAGTCCCACATTTGATGAAGTGCCTTTAGCCTTCTGACATATGCCACACTGTTCCACATATCTTCTCACTTCCTTCTACATCTTTGGCCACCAATAGAACCTTTCCACTAATTCCAATGTCTTATTTAGTCCAAAGTGTCCACTTAGGCTCCCATTATGTTTCTCCTATATGAGGTTCTCCCTCATTGAGCCTTTTGGAACACAAATTTGATTGCCTTTGAATATAAATCCATTCTACAATGTATACTCTACAAACTCACTATGAAAGTGATTCTCAAAATCTTTGCACACTTTGTAAATCTCTGAGAAATATGAATCTCCCTCATATAGGTCTTTAAAACCTTCAACTCCTATAATTTGCAACTAAATCTCTTTAATGGTGAGTATTCTCCTAATAAGGGCATCTATAAATTTGTTTTGCACCCCCTTCTTATGTTTTATAGTGAAGGTATATGACCATAGGAACTTCATCCATTTTATGTGCCTCAAGCTAAGCTTGTCTTGAGTGTTTATGTAACTTAATGCTTCATTGTCTATAAAGACAACAAAATCTTTAGGAAATAGATAATGGCTCCATTCCTTTAAGGCTTGTAGAAGCTAATATAGCTCCAAGTCATAGGAAGAGTACCTAGACTTAGCCTCATTGAGTCTTTCACTGAAAAAGGCCATAGGCCTACCTTCTTGACTTAGGACAGCTCCTACTGCAATGCTTCTTGCATCACACTCCATAATAAATGGTTTGTCAAAACTAGGTAAAAAAAATATTGGTTGAGTGGCTACTTCTCTTTTTAACCTTTCAAACCCCTCATTAGCTGCCTTAGTCCATATGAATTTAGTCTTCAATCCTCCTTTGATAGTCTCTAGGACTAGAGCACAAATCTCACTGAATCTCCTAATAAACTTCCTATAGAATTGGGCTAAACCATGGAAGCTCCTAATTTCAATCCCTGTCTTAGGAGTAGGCTAGTTCAATATGGCCTCTACTTTCTCTTTATCCATTTTCAAGTCACCCTTGGAAACTAAAAAGCCAAGGTAGACTAGCTCTTCCTTCATGAGCTCACTCTTCTCAAGGTTTATGGTGAGTTTCTCTTCCTGCAACTTCTTCAACACTAACTCCAAGTGTTTCATATGATCCTCTTTGGTTTTATTAAATACAAGGATGTCATCTAAATAGACAACTACAAAGACAGCTATATAGTCTTTTAAGACTTCATTCATCACCCTCATAATGGTGCTTTATGCATTGGTAAGCCCAAAGGGCATAACTAACCATTCATATAACCCCTCTGTAGTCTTAAATGAAAACTTCCACTCATCACCTTCCTTCATCCTAATTTGATTGTACCCAATCTTCAAGTCAATTTTAGAGAAGTACTTAGCACCCCCGAAGCAATCCATCAAGTCTTCTATTCTAGGAATTGGAAATCTATACCTGATAGTTATCCTATTTATTGCCCTAGAATCAATACACATCCTCCACATACCTCCCTTCTTAGGAGCCAACACCATTGGGTTATCACAAGGACTTATTCTTTTCCTAATCAATCCTTGGTCCAATAATCCTTGCACCTATCTAGCTATCTCCTTGTTTTTTTCTGGTGTTATCTTGTATGCAACTTTATTTGGAAAATTTTCTCTTGGTATGAAGTTAATTTGATGACTTATCTCCCTCTTTGGTGGTAGTTAATCTGGTGTACCCTCACATATTATGTCCTTGAACTGGTCCAACAATTCTCTCACTTCTTTTGGCATAGGTGCTTGCTTATGAGTCTCCTCCTCCTTTGGTTTTAACAAGATTGCATAGCCAACTTATTCATCTTTCATATCCCTTAGGAATTCTTTTCCATTCATCAACATGGCACTAGATTTTTCCTTCTCTACTATGTCCTCTTCTATTAAGGACTTTATTTTGAAAGTTACCCTATTTTTCTTGAAGGAGTACTTGTTATCTTTCCCATTATGGACAACTTCTCTATCATACTGCCATGGTCTGCCAAGCAACAGATGGCAAGCATCCATTGGAAACACATCATATAGTATCCTATCCTAATAATTTCCAATTTAAAATTCTACCCACACTTGTTCATTCACCAAGATGTTCTGGCCCTTATTCAACCATGTAACTTTATAAGGACACACATGTGGGATTTTGGTCAGCTTCAACTTCTCTATTGCCTTCTCAGATGTAACATTATCTGTTGAACCTGAATCAATGATCACCTTGCACACCTTCCCCAATATCTTGCATTTCACTTTGAAAAGAGCCCTCCTCTGCTTGTGCTCATCTTTGGTGGGTGTCTTGATCAATATTCTTCTCAACATAAGGTGTTCTCCTTTCTCCGAATCTAGGCTCACCTCTGATATTCTTCTTGGAAATATGGTATTTTATTCTCCCCTTTTGAGGATGTTGGTTTATCTAGACACCTATATGCAGGATGCCCCATATGTCCATAATTGTAACATTTCATAGAAGAAAAGTGAGAGATTCTCCCAAAACCTCCTGATCTTCCTCTTCCACTGTTATAAGAACTTCTTCTTCTATTATTATATCCACCCCTACTTCTTGTTTCTTGTCCTTGCTCTGAATATATGGAGTCACTTTGTCCTCTACTATCACTGCCTCTTCCACTTGAACCTCCTCTATGGCCACCTTGTTGTCTCTACCCCTTCCTCTACCTCTAGAGCTAGAATCTTGTCTCTTCTTGAGTTTCTCTGCCACTTTCAAAGCCATTTGAAAAAAACTATGACTGGAAGTCAGGGTAAAGAGACTAAGTTCTTCTTGAATGTTCCACCTTAATCCATTAAGGTATTTTTCAAATTTGATGCTCTCTGTCTCCTGGATTCTTGATCCAAGACAAAGTTTTTGAAATTATTTGGTATAGGCTGGCACATCTAGGTCTTTTTGCCTAAGGTTCTACCTCTTCTTATGTAGTTGAATGTCATAATCTTCAGGAAGGTAATTCTCCTTCACCTTTGAAACAACTATCTTCCAATTTTCTATGGGCTTCTTTCTTTCTTTCTCTCTTTCTTCCTGCGAGAACTTCCACCATGTGAGTGCTTGCCCTCTTAGCCTTGACTTGGCTATCTTCACCTTTTGTGCTTTTGTAATCCCATCACACTCGAAGTGATTCTCCATCCCTTCAAGCCATTCCATAACCATTTATGTATCCATCTTACCAGAGAACACTAGTATTCCTTCTAGAGCCTTTCCACTCAATTCCTTGAGTGCCTTGAGGAATGTTTCCTTAGGTAGAAGAGGATCAGGCTCTGGCCCTACCTCCTCTTCTACTAGTTTCTTTCCTTTATCTATCCCTTCATGCATTTATTCTCTTAACTTACTAGCAGTCTCTACCACTTCTTCCATATTGATCTTCATTTCCTCCATTGCTTCTTCAAGAAGCCCATTCTTGGTTTGTTGCTCTGACAAATCCTTGGCCAACTCTGCATTGGTCACCATGATGTTCTCACCTATGGATTCACTCCACTCTGACATACACTAATCCACTCCCAAGCCTTTCAATGGCTCTGATACCAATTTGATGGGGAGCTCCTCTCCTACAGCCTTCTATCTCTCTCTAAGACCTTCTCTTGGTCTTCTTTTAGGGTCTCTATCTCTACCCTAACTAGAGGATTCCTCTCCAATCCCCTAACTCACTAGGAGCTCTCCACCAACTTCAAACCCTTCACTAGACTCTCCTCCATAGCCTTCTCACATTCATGGCTTCACTAACCTCCTACCATTCCAATGGTGTCAACTTCTTATAGACTAGTTCCTTGACTCTTTTTAGGTCTAATCCAACCCCTATGGATCCAATTCTGTGGTTCTTTCACCCATTTTCCAATCGGGCTCCAAATTACTAGTCTTTTAGGCTTTGTAACCTTTTTAGGCTTATTAGCCCTCCTAATCACTCAAAAGGTGGATTTTCTCCTAAAACCCCTTAACACCCCTAGAAAAAAATTGCCTAATCTTTGTGGGTTTTTCCTCACCTTTAATATTTTCTAGGTCTCTGATTCCAATCTTGTCCATACAATGGACTTTCACCAAACCCCTAAAAATAAGGGTTTTTAGGGCATGAAGACTGGTTTGGATTCTTGGGATTATTTAGTTGATCAATTGAGTTCCTCATAAATTCTCCTTCTATCATAAGGTATGCACTTCATTCCCCCACACTCCTCTATCCTTTATTGGCACATACCAATCACTCAACAACCTCCATTGCCTTTGCATTGTTCAGTTACCCTAGCCAGAATAACTAGTACTCACCTAGGGCCTGAATGTTCTCAAGCTTCCACTTCACACACACACACTCCACAAGCCATATCTACAAATTATATACAAGGCTCTAATGGATTCCAAGTGGTCATGGATTTTGAACTAGGGGAACACCAAGAAAAGCCATCTTTTACATGACTAAACCAAAACTAGCCAGTGAACTTACAAAATACAAGAAATTAAACAAAAGCTAACTAGAAAGGACAATTAACTAAGCCAAAGCCATAGAGATCTAAGGAATTACATTTCAAACACTCTCCATGCTTTCATTCAATCCATTCAATCCACAAAAGTGATGGATGATGGCTTTGTATCCTAATTACAGTGTAAATTGGTTCTTTTCAATAACCAGTCCGTACAATATGAAATCTAACTATTAGATTACGGTTGAAATAACCTTATATACTCTCATCCCTCATGTCTAGACCCTCTAGTTGGGATTTGGGCATCATAAGAGTTGATTCCTGAAATCTAGGAAATGTTGTCATGACAACTTTGACAACTTTTGTCAAATTGACACTTTCTCCACTTTGATGGTCCTATTTGGTTTCAAACCTTACCAAATGACCTCAAATGACTTGAAAACATTAAACTTAAAAATCTTCCCATTTTGGAATTTTGGTCAACCCTTTGACCTTTTGGTTGACTTCTAGGTTCTAGATCCCTAGAATCAACTTGACTCAACCACACATAAACCCTAATCTCTCCTAGCACTAAACACACCTAAAACACACTAGGGACTTTATAAAATAGTCCTTATTCATGGATGGTTTGCCAAACCAACCTACAAGCCAAAATTATTAAAGATCTTCCTAAAGACCTTAGGGTGCTCCTGCACCAAGGAGGGCATCTACAATAATCAAAGAATGGAAAAGAAATTAATTAATGATGGGAAAGATGCCGAGCTATATAAGGAATAATTATGACTCTGTCATTTCCAATACTGTCCTTCGCTCTCATATTGTCATTTCTCATGGATTATGGGTGTTTTTGAAGCAGGTTGCTAACATAGAGAAGATTGAGGTTTTTCAAACTAAGTGTATTATGAAGAGAAAAAATCAGTTTGACAGAAGAAACATGGGTGGAAACAAGAAGAGATATGAGCCGATGAGTTGCAAAGATTGGAGATAGAATGAGGAAGTTTGGAAAATCCTGTGAAAGGTGGTCTCAGAGTTTACATGGAAAGGCTTCATGACCGAAATCATGCCATTACAAAGTATTTCATCAAAAATTGGAAGAATAGGAAGATTTTCTTTGAAAAATAGTGGATTGAGGTCACTGAAGAGTTGATTTCTAAGGCCACAGGAATGCCGAAGGAGGGTATGAAATTATACCATGATAGAAGCATGTCTGATAAATCTCCAGATAGATTTCTAGAGAATGTCACTGAAGTAGCCAGACTTATCAAAAGGGTTGGTGGGTACCATAACCTCAAAAATATTACCTTTCCTTTGTGTTTCATTTTGTATGTGGCTATCAACTACATCACTCTGGATGGTAGGTTATCTGGTGCTTATGAGCATCATTTCATCATTTTAAATAATTTTAGATATGACAAAAATATTAGTATTCCCTACTATGTTTTTAGTTCCATGAGACAATCTATGAGGAATTTGTAGAAAGACCCTAAAGGGGACCATGCCTCCCATCAGGGTCTTATGGTCTTGATTTACAATCTATTGAAAGTTAAGAAAGTTGAAAAACCTCTCCTTAAGGGTAATGCCTCTAGTGATGAAGATACAGAGGATGAGGATTCAGGTGATAAATTTGAGGAGGATACTAAGGATGAGTCGATGGGTACTTCAGGTAACAACACCAAAGGGAAAGGTAAATAGAAGGGTAGTACCTCAAAGAAAATTAGTAAAAATAAGAAGAAGGTTGATGAGTCTGAGTCTGAGTTTGAATTAGAGGATGACAATACAGATGAGGAGGAGATGAACCCTAAAGGGAAAAAGAAGAAAATCCCTCCAAATAAGGAGAAGAATTCAGATATCAAGAAGGTTAAAGGAGGTAAAACCAAAAAGAGTATTTTCATATCCTCACATGAGGAGGACAATAATGAAATCCTTAGAAAGAGTAAGAAAAATAAGGGTAGTAAAAATCAAAAAGAGAATAAGAGTAGAGGTGATGAAACTATGGATGACACCCAAAATGTTCAGCAAAATATGGAGGATTCCAATAAAATTATAAATGACAATGTGGGAAAAGATACCACCCCTCCTGGTAACCAAACTAACAATGTAGACACTAACCAGGTTTGTGATGATGCTGGCAACAAAGAAAAAAGTGAAGTTTAGATTGGTCAGGATCAAAATGAGAGTATTCTAGATTTTTGCCATTTTATGGTTAATATTGCTTAGGATACTGAAAAAATTAAGGCTGACCTAAAGGAGCGGGACAAAATTGTCAATATGATCAGGAAGGAAAACTTTGGTGACAAGCCCCTGGATACTTGTTTGGAAGAATTGATGGGAGCTATGCACAAAGGGGAGTCCTTCGGGGATCTTGGTGGAAGTGTGCTCAAAATGGAAAAGAAGCTGAATGATTTGGGCAAGGACGTCAAGAAAAGCAACTATGAAGCCAAGATTACCATCTTGGAGAGTAAAGTGGAGAAGCTAGAAAGTAATCTAAAGAAAATCAGTGAGCTGAGATTCCAAATTCTGAAAGCCTATGTGAACCACAATAAGATCCTGGTTACTAAAATGGAGCAAAACATGGGAGAGGAAACTAAGGAGATTATAGATAGCACTAGGCCTGGTAAAAGAATCTGCGTCAGCACTAGAAAGAAGGATGCTGATCTGGAAGATTTGAAGGTGTCTGTAGGCAACATGGATCTCTTGGTCATCTAGGCTAAAGAACTAATGAAAACTTGCTAGTTTCTATCTTTCCTTCTTTTTGCTGTCTTTTTCTATAGCTACCTATTTTCTATCTGCTATCTTTTTATACTTTTTTTCTTTTGGGGCCTTGGGACTATGTATCATCGGGTGTTTTTGCACATTTTGGTTTTATCTTTAACACTTATCCTCTAATCTCATCTTAAAAGGTTTTGGGTCCTTTCAAAACTTGTTTTTTACTTAATCAAAATAATATATTTTGTTTCATAGTAAATAAAGAAACTAAATCATATTTCTTACTTGACGAAGTGACCAACCTAGGTTCAATAAATAAATCACATCCTCTTGTACTTTTCCTATCATCCACACATCTAGCCCAATCAGCATCAATATAAGCCATCAAAGTGAAGTCTGATTTTCTGGGATACCGTAAACCAAAGTTTTCAAAAAATTCTTTTACAACAACGACATGAGTTTCTCTAGGATATTGTTGAAATAGGGTTACAAGACAGACATCATGCATGATATCTAGGCTACTAGTAGTCAGTATAATAATCCTCCAATCATTTATTTATATTTTATTTCATCAACCTTAGGAGATTATTTATCCTTACTCAATTTACAATGAGTAATCATAGGAGTACCTACCTGTTTAGCATTTTCCATTCCAAACTTCTTTAACATCTCTTTGACATATTTTGATTGTGAAATAGAGATACCTTCACTTTTCTGATTAACTTATAAGTCCAAAATGAAATTCATCTCTCCAATCATAGACATTTCAAACTCTCTTTTCATTTCATCAACAAATTTCTTGCACATGTCATCATTTCCTCTAAAGATTATGTCATCCACACACACAACTACAATTAGAATATCATTTGATTCAATCTTAAAGTAGAGATTATTTTCAACCATACCTTTCTAAAATCTTTTCTTCAGTAAATATTTTTATAATCTTGCATACCAAGCTATAGGAGCTTTCTTTGGCCTATATAATATCTTCTTCAACTTGTAGACCATGTTTGTTGAGTTTGTTGTGTTGGTTCCCAAAATCGTAGATTGGAAATCCATGAGCTTTTGTCAATTCTCCTAGATTGCTTCAATTAGTCTTGGACAACAAACGAGAATAATCCAATTCCTCTGCACTTTAGGCTTTGAAAAACCTAGGTGGGTAAACCCTCAAACAAACACGAAGGTGTCTTTATATATAGAATTTAAACTTGTTTGATTTTTCAGGATGGCAAATATTCCCTAAGTCTAATCAGAATAAGAATATTTGATTCTTATTTTGTGTTTGAGTATTACGAATGCTTATGAATGCTTTGTAATTAAATTTATATTTGTGTATAGGAAAATGCTTTGGGTATGAGATAATATATTTTGCAAGGATGAAATGAAAGTACTTCAATGCTCATGCAACTCTAAAAAACCCCCTTTGAGGAGATACAAAGGTCAGTCCCTTATCCAACTAATTGGGAAAAATGTAGTCAAGATTTGTTTGAACCCTCATGTACACTCTGCAATTCAATTTTAGATTCCCCCCCCCCCCATGACATCAAGGATGAATTGATAATAATATTTTTTTTAGTCTAAATTAATTTTAATTCCTTGGCAGGAAACCAATTAGACAAGGATTCGTATGTTAGAATAACTGAGAGGGAGGGGGGGGTGAATCAGTGGCCTTAAAAATGATTCCAATAATCCAACCAAAACTTATATCACAAATATAATATCCTCTAGTTTTCTTTGAGTCCTTCAAGATGTATGCCTTATGTAATTCTAGCAATTATATACTGCTCGGTGAATATACTATTTGTCCTTTTCTAAGCTTTACTGAATAGTAGTAATTAAACTTAGTGTTTACCGACCAATCCTGTTTTAGTAATGTGTAAAGAAAAACATCAAAGAAATTAACCATATACATATTTGACATAGATTTTTAAAGTGGAAAGCCTATTAAGGGAAAAAACACTTGGGACCGGTAACCCAAAATTTTCACTCTTCTGAAGTGAGCTCGGTGAAGAGCCAACCCTCTTAAAGGTTACAAACACACTGTTAAGTGTGACCTTATTAGAGGATTCAAAAAAAAAATTTTATCATTTGACCTAGCATTCACTATGTTTTTAACATGAAAATCTTTTGATACTTTGAGTATCTCAATACAATAAGGATGGTTAAATCCCACTCGGTTAAGAGATTTTCTGAATCAATGGTTAAACTGAAACAATATATGATTTGTTTAATAATACAACTTTAACTTGCATATTTTTAGATCTTATGTTAGTCCATAATACCTCTCTATCAATGTTATCTTCAATTCCTTTGCTCCCCTTGTTTTTTCTTTCTACTCAGTGAATTCTCTTGCTTCTCTGTTGCTCGGTGTATGCGGAATTCTTGGCTTTGTCCTTCAGCCTGTATGATCAGATCTGCATGAAGACTTCTATCTTCACCATAATTATATTCAACATTCCTCTCTTCATAATGAATTACTTGTCTCTTTTTATAGACATAATTTCATCATTCAATCTCCTTGTCTTTCTTGTTCTTCACGTAGATTGCTTCTTGATCCGCAAATCTCGCCATGCATTTATTTAATCTTTAAATATTTTCTTTAGTTTTATTTCATAGATTTCTCCTTGACAGATGTGAATAAAACTAGTTTTAAATATTATTCTTATCCTTAGTTCAACTGGTCGATGGAAATAAAGCAATTAATCAGTTAACTCTAAATATAGCTCCTGCCAACTAAGTGTTTTGTTATTTCCTAACTCTAGTTATGATCAGTGATCAATCTTCAATTAGCTTGGTCATTGACTCCAATTTTCCTCAGGCATCAACTTCAGTTCTTCTCAGTGTTTCTGTGCTCGATATACACAGTGACTACTCGGGGTTCTCTGTCTGTTAGTGTGCACTATCTGTCAGTGTTTACTGTAACTCGGTGTACACTAGCTTTTTATGTTTTACCGATAACATAAACTTTATCTCTTTTATTTCTTTAAGTCTATGACAATATGTATATGACCAATCAAATTATATAAAGTTTACATCAATGACAATATAATACATTAACTGATTTAATGTCTTGCATTTACTTTCTGCATCTCGGTAATCATCAACTTATCATCTTCAAACATTCAATCAATTATAGTTCATCAATCTCTCCCTTTGGCATTGATGGAAACATACTATTAACACAATATGAAATATGCCATAGCATACCAAAATTATTATTTATGACCAATTCAAATATCTGACTCTCGGTAAGCTCTTCTAGCTTAGATTTGATTCTTGCAGGGTGCTCTTCCTTTCTTCATTCCCTTCTTTGGATAGGTGTAGCAATTTCTGATTCTGTCTTTGTCTCTCCCTTTGTTGTACAATCTCTTCTCCCTTTTCTAGATAAATATGTAGTGTTAAATTTTCTCCAATTGTCTCCCTTAGATGGATGGTTGTTTCTTTGAATATTTCTTGGATCTTTCTCTCCTTTTGTAGAAACTTCTTTATGATCTTTTCTCTCCCTTTGATTGGTGTTCTTCTTCTTGATGGATATTTCATTTAGTCTCTCTCCCTTTGTATGATCATGATAGATATTTCATTATTGGATATCTCTCTCCCTTTGATAATAATGCCAAACATAAATATATTATGAATATCTCTTTCCATCAGTAATATAACTCTGTAGTAGCCAACAATCTCTCCAGTGTTTGGTTCAGATAAGTACCTTCTTGTACTGATGTATCATTGTGGTCTATATCTTTGCTTGCATCAAAATGATTGATCCTCCAAGAAACTTAGTGACTAGTAGACAAGGGTTGGACCCCTAGTCTCTTCCTCAGGTACTCTAATGTATCTTTTGGCAATGGTTTTGTGAATATGTCTGCTAATTGTTCTTTGGATTGTACATATTCTAGTATCACCTCTTTCTCTTGTACTTGTTACCTCAAGTAATGATACTTAATAACTATGTGCTTTGTCTTAGCATGAATCGTAGGGCTCTTTGAAATTTTTATTTCACTTGTATTATCACAATAGATAATCACTGGATCAAGGTTTTCCATATTCATACCTTTTAGCAATTGCTTGATCCATGCAATGTTAGAGAAATTTGTAGCAGCAACCACATATTATGCTTCTGCAGTTTATTGTGATATGCATCCTTTCTTTTTACTTATCCATGTGACAATTTTATCACCCATAAATAATGCTCCTCCTATTGTTCTCTTTCTATCATCTATG
Organism: Thuja plicata; assembly: GCA_018584345.1. NCBI lineage: Eukaryota > Viridiplantae > Streptophyta > Pinopsida > Cupressales > Cupressaceae > Thuja > Thuja plicata. Next base: position 71,211 of record MU224932.1, read on the forward strand.
TTTCCAGCCCAATCATCATCGATATAAAGTTGTAGCTCAAATTTGCCTTCTTTATTATACCACAAACCATAGTTTTCGGTATTCTTCAGATATCTCAGAATTATTTTGACAATAGTCATGTGTGATTCCTTGGGATTAGCAGATAATATTGCAACTATACCAACAACATGTGCTATATCTGGTCTTGTGTATACAACATACATTAGTTTTCCATAGATTTGTATAAGGTCTAAGTTATCTCAGTTTTCTTGTCTTCCTTTGTCAATTTGCATCCGAAAACCATAGGTGTTCCAATTGCTTTGGAGTCCTCCATTTTGAATATCTTCAGAACTTCTTTGATGTATTTGGATTGTGTGATGCAGATGCCTGTATCTTGTTGTAGAAATTGTAGACCAAGAAAAAAATTGATCTCTCAAACATTAACATCTCAAATTCTTTGCTCATTTCATCAGTAAATGACTTGCATAGCATATCATTACCTCCAAATATGATATCATCAACAAATATCTCAGCAATAAGAATCTTATCATCAATATCTCCTTTCAAATACAAATTATTGTTCTCATTTGTTCTTACAAATCCAATACTATTAAGATAAGAGTGAAGTCTTTCATACCATGCTCTAAGTGCTTTTTTAGTCCATACAAGGCTTTTTGTAGTTTACAAACCATGTTCCTCTTGTCAGGATCAACAAACCCTTTAGGTTGTTCAATGTATACGTCTTCTTCTAGTATTCCATTTATAAATGCAGATTTAACATCCATTTGGTATACTTTTAATCCTTTAAAAGCAACATAAGCAAGTAGAATTCTTACTCCTTCTAGTCTAGCAACGGGTGCAAAGGTTTCTCCATAGTCAATACCTTCTTCTTGTGCATACCCTTTGCATACCAGTATTGATTTGTTCCTTGTCACTTCTCCATTCTCAGTCAGTTTGTTTTTGAATATCCATTTGGTACCAATGACATTTTTGTCACTTGGTCTAGGTAATAATGTCCATGTTTTTTTCTTCTCAATCTATTCAATCTCTTCATTCATTGCACTAACCCATTCTTGATTCTCAAGTGCATTATTAACAAATTTAGGCTCAAAATCACAAATCAAACATCTAGTGTTTGTTAATTTCTAAGTTATGTTGATGATTAATGACCAACACTTAGTCATTTCATTGGGTAGTTTTAGTTGGCTATCACTGTGGCCGAGCTAAAACTATGCAAGGCCGAGCAACATTGTCAAGCAATTTTCAGTATGCCTAGTTACATTGTCAAGCCAAGTTACATTGCCGAGCTGAGTAAAGATAGAGATGTTAAATGCCGAGTGATAGACAGTCAAGTGTCGAGTAGAATAGTTTTTGTATACTTGTCAAGAATGGTACAAACTTCAAGGATAAGTGATCTGGCCGACTTGTATAAGCTTTTTGGGCCGACTAATGTATGAATTTAATATTCTTATACGAAGTTCATTATGCATTTAATTGTTTTATCCTATGCATGACTCATTGTAAGCCTTAATTGATTTACCATCAAGGCATGGATATCAAATCTTGATCATTGATCTAGATCTCACTGTCAGATCTGTATAGATATATTAGATTGCTTCGAAACCCTATTATGAATGTATGTGCAAGAAGCAGAAGAGGAATTGTAAAAGTGACTGCATTTTTTGATGTGAAATGCATAGAGGGTTATTTTTTTCAGAAGTAGAGATCAAGCAGAGCATAACACAGTGAACAAAAAAGTAAAGGTATATCAGATTATAAGATCAGAAGAGATACTGAAAAGAGGAGATCCATCATCAGCATCAGAGTGCATATCGAAGGATCAATACTTGAGACTTTCCAATCATTGTATCAGGTGAAAATATCTTAATAGAGTGGTTTTAGTAGGCCTTTATTTATCTCTTAACAGAGTGCTTACTTCATTGTAATTTTAAATCCTTTAACAAGGTAGATTGTAATGATCTGAAGCTTTTAACAGAGCAGACCTCTAACAGGGTAGATTACATTTTGTAGTCAAACATTGTAACCTTAATAGGTACACTTTATTACTGCAGTAGTGGAGACTTTTGTGGGTGTCATCCCCACCCCAGTTTTACCTATTTGGGTTCTTGGGTTACCAAGTTATTGTGTTATGTGTTACTTATTTCATGGTGTGGATACTATCTAAGGTTACATTAGATTTATTTATGTATAAATGTGTTATTAGTTTGTTTTAAGTGTTTATATTTTAAGATCTGATTCACCCCCCCTCTCAGTATCTTGCTTTCCCATTATTGTATTTCCAACAGTGTTCAATGATTTACTTCTTATTCTCATTCCAGCTCTTTTGTCTCCAATGATTTGGACCTGCAGATGGTGTCTTTTGACATATTTACCAAGTATAGGTTCTAATCTCTATTCATCATTTTGATCTTCATCATTGCTTGGTTCATCATTGTGAGCATTTTCCTGATTCTCAGTGTGCGCAGCCTGTTGCTTGGTTTTATTGTTCTGTCACTCGGTAGCGATACATTGTTGCTCAGACAAGGTGTTAGATTCTTCATTATAGACAAATCTACTGTAATCTTCCAGTTCCTTTCTGATTTCCTCATCATTTTTCTCAAGAAATTCATCCACTTTGACATTTTCACTTTCAATGATCATGTTAGAAGATTTGTTAAGACATTTATAAGCTTTGCTTTTGGTAGAATATCCTAGAAATATTCCTTCATCACTTTTAGAGTCAAGCTTTCCATTTCTATCGTCTTTCAATATATAACTTTGACTTCCAAAATTTCTAAAGAAACTCACATTTGGTGTGTATCCATACCATAGCTCATATGGTGTCTTATTGGTGTCTTTCTTCAATTGAACTCAGTTCAATGTATAGACAATAGTATTTATAGCTTCTCTCTATAATGTTTGTGTGATGCCTTTTTCAATCATAAGTTTTATGGCACAATCAACAATGTATATATTCCTTCTTTTAGCAATCCCATTTTGTTGTGGTGTTCTTGGTGCAAAAACATGTCTTGTAATTCCATGCTCACTACAAAAGTTAGTGAATTCATCAGAAATAAATTCTCCTCCTCTATCTGATCTTAAACATTTCAGTTCTTTTCTAGTTTTCTTTTCAACCATAGCCTTATACCATTTGAACATCTCAAATGCTTTAGATTTCTCTTTTAAGAACATGAAAATCATCATCCTAGAATAGTCATCAAAAAATAGAATGACGTATCTATCACCATAATAGCTCTTTATTCTCATTGGTCACATAAGTCAATATAGACTAACTCTAGAATAACATTAGATGTATAGGTTTTTCTCTTAAAGCTAGAATTTGTCATTTTTCCTTTTTGTCAATTCTTACACATGACATGGTCGGGCTTTGACATGCTCGGTAAGCCTCTTACTTTTATTTTCTTTCTTATCCTAACCATGTTGTCAAAATTCACATGACATAACCTTTTATGCCATAACTAAATGTCTTCATTTCTAGAAAATAAACAAGTGGTCTCAATCTTATCAAGATAGAATAGGTTACCTTTTGTTTGTTCACCAGTACCGATCAACCTTCCTATTCAATTATAGATATTTACCTTTTTTTTCTCAAATGCAACTTGGTGTCCTATGTTATTCAACTGTGAAACTCTCAATAGTTTATAGTTAAGTCCTTTCACCCAATATGAATTTTCACATCTGATCAGATTATTCAACATGATGGTTCATTTTCCTTCAACTAGACAAGGTGAGTCATTACCCATCCTAACTGATCCACCATTATAATATTCAAAAGTTTCAAAATTTTCCTTATCTCTAGTCATGTGGTGAGTACAACCACTATCAATAATCTAGACATCATTTTTTCTAACTTTAGATATGAGTGCAGTTTCAACATACCTTTTTTCTTTGTCTAAATCATTCTTCATAGCAACAAATACTACCTCAAAATCTTCATCAGATTCGGTGTCAGTATTTTTAGATTTTTTCTCAACCAGGTAACAAGCCTTTTATCCTTTGTCCTTTTAGTCTCGATTGTCTCTTTTGTCAGAGTGTCGATTGTTTCTGTAGTCACGGTAATCACTTCTGTCAAACTTCTTTTCATAAGATCTATCATTGTTTCTTTCATATTTTCTCTTGTTAGGGAATCTTGTAGAAAAGTGTCCAATTTATTTGCAATTAAAATAGACCAATGGTAATTTACCTTTGTATCTACCTTTGCCTCTTTTCAATCTTCTAGTCATTAGTGCTTCAATTTCATCAAGATCTTGTTCATCACTATCACTTTCACTATCATTTCTCATAGTGTATTTATAAATTGATTTACTTATTTTCAGAGAAGATTTGAATGCAGACTCAATAGTTGGCAAGAAATTGTTGTCATAGTTGTTCATCTCAAATGAAATAAGTCTACCAATCAAACTATCAAGAGTAACATTGTTATTTGCTACTACTCTCATTTCTTGAACTGCAAATAATCTAATAGCATAAACAGGCAGTAAGGTTCTCAAAATTTTACTTACCATTGTTTCTTCTTCAAGTAATCCTCCTACTCCTCACATAGAATAAATTGAAGGCATTATATTTTTCCATTATTATACACAAGGAAAAACATGATCTACACCATCGGTTGTCACTACACCGACAGACAGGGCACAACACTACCCGATGCCAAGGTTACCCGATAAACACTGTTAAGTGTTATCCGATAATAAAAAGGTAAATGGAACCCGACGAGTAACAACAGTGCAACCTGAAGAAACAAAAAAGAGAGGAACCTGACAGATAAAGGGAACCTGATGAATAGTTCAAAAAAGGAATGCCGACAGACTTCAAGTTTAATCTGATGACCAAGAACTGACAGTCAATTACATGCCAAAAAGGGTGGATCTGACTTTCCATGTCAGACAAATCACTGAAGTTGTATTTATAGCTTCTTGATTTAATTTTAAATCCATTATGTGCAGAGGAAGCAATGTATTTAATATTGTTTTAATTAGTTTTACTGATTTAAAACATGCAAACTAAAGATCAAGGTTAAGTTGTAAACCTTAGATCTAAGAGTTAACATTGTAATGCATGATTCAAGAATAGGTCAAAGAATTGTATAAATGGATGCTCAATCTATTGTAAATAGTAGTTGTTCAATGAAGATTGTAGCCACGGAGAGCATCTAGAGACTAGACAAGAGAATTCATGCAGAAGGATAGAAATAGAATCAATCAGTTTAAAGAACAATAACACAGGCTACCGACGAGCAAAGAAAAGGTATTCATCAATCACTTAAGGTGATATTATTATTCTGAGAGCTTTAATGGATATGTAATCAACAATTTTAGATTGTATACAGTTAGGTCAACATTTGTACTCATTATAACAAGTGTAGTACACTTATGAAATCCTTTCAAGAAAGGTGGGCTTAACTGTCCTATTGTAAATCTCATAACTAAGTGCACACTTAAATTAGTGTTGCTAAAGCTCTTAACAAAGTAGATCTTAACATGTCTCCACCTTAATACTCCTAATAGGTTATTTCATCAGAAGTGATCAAATTGTAAGCCTTAACCGGCCCCTTTCCATTCTGAAGATAGTGAAGTTTTGTGGGTGCCATCCCCACCACAAGTTTTAATTCCCAACAGGAGTTTTCTGCGATACCATATCTTGTGTTATGTGTTTATTACTTTCATAAATTTTTATATGAATTTTGCAAACTATTAAATATTATTAATGAACAATACATGCATAAGAAAGAACAATAGTAATGGTCAATAATGCAGTAATGAATGATTACTAATGATGAATAGTAAAAGGTGTCAAAAGTTTTAGAGGTACTGATTCACCCCTCCCCTCTCAGTACTACTTCCCATTAATCCCAACAATTAGTATCAAAGCTAATTCTCTTCTTGGAAATCCTAAAGGCTTAAGAGAAAAGATCATACAATGGAGAAGTACAAACTTGATAAGAATATTGAGAACAAAAATCTTGAGATACGGATGTTCTATGAAAAGTATAAAGAAGCTAGAATCAAAATGAGAGAACTGCTGGATGAGAGGAAAGGTATGGCTACCCGAAACAATGAAAAAGATTATCAAGAAGAAAAGATTCTAGATTTCTTTGAATCCTCAGGATCAAATGCAAGTAATACATCAGATACATCAGAAGAGCACATCACAAATCTAAAGGAGATCAATCAACATCTGACAGAGCAAATAAAGATGTTGCAAATTGGTCAAGAGAGCCAGATGGTAAGAACGATTGATGTGATGAGTTCTGCTACACAAAATGAAATAGAAAGAACACTTTCTATTGATGAAAAAAGGAATATTATATAGAAAGTACAAGAAAAGGAATTATAAATTCAAAGACATGCTGAGCATCACCATGATCTCACAAATCAAATTATTCTTATGAGTCAAGAAGAAAATAGAATAAATGTGGAACTCATTAAGAGAATACAAATTATCAGTGAACTAAGAGAAGAGAATGAAAAGCTAAAACATGAGGTTAGAATTCAGAAAAAACATAATGAGATTATCAGAAAGGCTGAAGAGAGCAATGAAAGAATGGATGACTTTCTTGAAGGACAACGAAGAGTCAACAACAACAATGGTATAGGCTTTACCAAAAAAGGAGAATCATCCAATCAAGCAAATTCAAAAAATGTTTATGAAAATCCAAGACCAAGAAAGCTAACATGAAAGCACTATGGAAAGAAAGGGCACACACAAAATGTATGCCAAGGTAAAGTGAAAGGTATTCCTAAATCTACATCTACATTCATAGGAATCTGTTACAAATGTAACAAGAAAGAATATAAGGCTTATGAATGCAATACTAAGATAAAAAAACCAAAGAAGGAAACCTACATGGTCAAATACTGTCCTACATGCAAGATGAATAGGCACACATTTGAAGAATGCTGGAAAAAGAAAAGGCAAGCATGGAAGCCTAAAGGTTAAGAAATTCCTTATCAACCAAAGAGAATAGGTAATCAATATACATGGGATTACAATACATGGAAAAACTTTAGAACATGTGGTAGATATGGTCACAATGCTAAAAACTGCATGAGAGCATGGACCAAAAGGTCTAGAGGATGGTCAAACCCCAGAATGGAATGCTTACACTATCATAAAGTTGGTCACCTCAAGCAATATTGTAAAGACTGATTGACAGAGACAAGCACATACCCCAATGGAAACACCATTGAAGATATCTGGAGGGCTAGAGACAAAATGTGGATAAAATCTTCAAGCAATGATGAAGCTAGGCCAAGCAATGCAAATGGTGACACCCCATACAATGGATCTGGTGACATCACCACCCCCACCTAAGCTGAACAAGTAAGTATGGAACTGCATTACACCAATTCATATTTTGCATCAGTTCCATTATACAATTGATAGATAGTCAAAATCTGCATGAATAAAGATGCATGTTGTGTTACTTGTTACAATTCTGAGAAATCAACCCCGTCGGTATTCACATAATAAAAATCATCAGTGAACACAATTGATAAGCTATCTACACTTACCAAAAATTGTCAGTCAACACATAAATTGGTTAAGTTACCAATGTAACCCGACACCCATCGGTAAGAAAGCAAACTCACAAAGTTGTCACGACAAAATACCGATATCCGTCGGTAAAAGTAATATTGGTAACTGTAACCACCTGAATTTGGTCTGTCACAACTATGGACCCTATTTTTCCTAAGTGTGATCATACCCTCGATTTATGTCCAAACGACCTTGTTACTGCTTGGCATAATTCTTTAAATCAATTTAATATCCTAGGTGATTTTTATCACTGATTTATATTAACTATTATAGCCATACAATTCAAATCAATTTTGACCAATCAAATCAAATCAAAATCAAACATGGCTATGGTATTTAATTATAAAAGAATTAAATAAATCCCTAAATCAAATACCCACTTGCAATTAACCCATTCCCCTAGCCTATTTAATTTAATTAAAATGGCTATAGTTTTCTAATTATTAAAAAACAATTTCATTGTTTAAATAATTAATTCCTATGTTTTTAAATGAATTAAATAAGTTTATTTCATTTATTAATATTCCCCTAAACCCCAACCTAACCTATCTCAACCACTTCT
>MU224932.1:135055-149787 GCA_018584345.1 Thuja plicata
TTAGTGATTCCTTGGAGAGTGAATCAATTAGGTTATCCCTCCTAAAATCAAAAGGAAGAAGGATGAAAGTCCTTGTATCACTGGTTTATGCTATATTTGCAACCATGGTTTGTATGGTTAAGTTTTGGTCATATGCAGAATGTTTCATAAGTTGGCTCAATAACTCCTAATAGCAAATCAGTGTTCACATTAATATATATTGTGTAATCAATCATCATAAAGAGGTAAAAATTGCCTGAGTATATGTGGAGCTCAAAACAAAGAAGGATCTTATCCAATCCTTAGCAATTAGGCTTTCCTTGTACCTGAATCAGTATCAGAAGGCATAGTGTTCAAATAATCATTTTAAGCACTATGATTCATACAAGAAAAATCTCTAACAGGGTTCTCTACCCGTCGGTGTTTACTGTTACTCTGTGTACACTGGCTTTTTATGTTTTACCGATAACATAAAATTTATCTCTTTAGTTTCTTGAAGTCTATGACACTATGTATATGACCAATCAAATTATATCAAGTTGAGATCAATGACAATACAATACATTAACTAATTTAATGTCTTGCATTTACTTTCTGCAGCTCGGTGATCATCAACTTATCATCTTCAAACATTCAATCAGTTATAGTCCATCATCATATAGATGAGAGATTCCTATACAACCCTTGATACTCAAAAACTAATATTAAAAACTTCAATTTTCTGACATTTAACAGTAAAGAGAAAACTCTGTATGACTAAAATGCAAAGGACCAGTTCAATAAAAAAACAATGAACTTACTTCAATCTCGGATGTAAGAAATAGATTTTCTTTGTATTAATAAAAAAGGTGAATATAATTCATTTACATTTTGGTTAAAGTCACCATCCATGCTATCTACCTATAATAACCTCATCCTTCCTTATATTTGTTATTTTATTATCTACACAGTCTGTATATCCCTTTTATATGATACGAAGGGATGCAACAAGATAAGGACTGTTACAAAATTTTTATTCTAAACTAAAACCCTATTTTAGGTAGTAATCATAATCTTTATACCTAATTCATAGAAAATTAACTCCATTCAGTTGAAATATTCGAAGCATGGTCAACACTTCATCATCAAGATCATCATCAACCCAGCCATTGTTATTCATCTGGATTTCCCCTGGAGGGTGGTGTGACTCGGCTTGATCCTGCTCCACTTCTAACTGATACATGTCACTCTCATATGTTGCATAACTAGTACTAAGTTCCCATGTTGTTTTCATTAGACTATTAAGAAAATTTGGCTAATCCTCCTCTATCCCTATCAAATTGGGTTGCATCACTTGATGTGGACTTTCATTTTAGGGATCAAAAACCTTCGGTAAACCCATCCTCTAGCTTTAATTTTTTTTTTTTTAACTTATGTCAGTCTTTCTCTACTTCTAAAGACATTTTAATGAGTTTACCACCTTTCAAAAATACGTCATTCTATTTCTTCATTAAATACAATCATGATCAACTAGCCTTGCACATTCAAATTTAATTTCTTTGCATCATACATTCCCTAGGGATTGATAATCCTATCTTGTCGATCCATTCAAATCTAGATGTACACAACTTTGCTTACTATTTTAAAACCTTTCACTTAAACCTAGGATTAATCAACAATACAATATAGCCTATCATATGCATTTCGATATCTTTAATCAGATCCTTCATCTACTCTAAAATCACTTCAATTAATGAGAACCATTCTTTCAACTTCGTGCCTTTTTAATTCTTGAGGCATTTCAAATGTGTGAAATCTACCAGTGTGCTCTGACAATTAATTTGACCATCGTTTTACTTGACACCATCTTTTTTCCATTTTGTAGTTTATTAAAATGTTCTCCGCGAAACAGTCAAAATTCATTGTTTCTCTTCCCCTGTTATTTCATTCCCAACATAGTGAAATTTTTCCATTTCTCTACTATGTTTTTCTACCCTTGCAAAATAGCAAAAAAATTTCCATTTTGCAGTTGCCAAATTCATGACCTACGAAATAGCGAAAAAGGATCCCTTTTGAATGTCTCCAAGGTGTTTTCACATTTTTAATCTCTACAATATGCTTTCCTATTTGACTTCTAGGTATTCTTTATGCTTCAAGATGCAAAATTTCAAAAAATCATTTAACAGTGGCTCTTTCTGGGGGATGTATGCTCCTTGTGAGTATAGAAAGAATTCTGTTATCTCTGGAAGAAGTAGATCAAGTGCCTTATCCATTGGGCTATAGATTCACTATGTATAAATCACATCACATATAATTTGGTAGCCCTAGGCTACCAAAATGCAAAATCAATATTTGCCTCTATGAAAAATCTTGTTTTCATCATATTCCATTGATACCAATCTGAAAATAATACTGAGATGCGTCTGATAAAGTATGTTTATACTTTCCCTCAACCAACTGAACTTTCTCTCTCAGATAATATGTATCTTCAAATTATACACATACTCCTTGTAATATCTTCCCCTATCATATAGTCCACAGACATATACATTACAACATCCCTTGTTATCAAATTCTTTACCGTGCATAGATACTTTCATCTCTGAATTAGCCTGACATCCTATTTTAGTCCTACAAAAGGGATTGATAAAAAATTTCAAACCTTTATATCCTTGCAATTCCATAAATTCAATGTCATTGTCACTACTCTGATTATGATAACTTGGTAAAAATACACCCTCTTTATGAAAGTCAAAAAATTCCATCATTGCTGAAGCCATTGCAATATTAGAGTCTGAAATATTATTTATTTTATTGACTGCATCTTCTGATAATATTTCCATTCTTTTAACATTGTGTTGTTCATCTTCAAAACAAGATACATTGGTCCAGCTTTCCTCTGGATTTTCTAATATTTCATCATGAAAAAGATCTTGAAGAAGATTGAAACTACCTTTAGGTTTTCCTTCCATTATATATTGATTAGACTACATGTATTCATCATCCTTTTGAGTATCATTATGTGTTTAATCAATTAGACAAATATCAAGTTGTCTCCTAAAATTTTCTCTTGTTCATATGTTGTATGTGGTTCTATTCCATCTCCAGATTTTGTATGCATTTCTTCCTTGCTATATTTATCACAACGTGTGTATTCCTCTGATGTATTATTTTCCTATGGATATTCATATGCTTCATCAAAAATACCTTGAATATGCACTAGTTCATTAATCTGTTTATTTTGGTAGATTGAAAAAAATTTGGGGTCATTTTTCTGAACACACTTCTGATATTCAATATCCAACAAATCTGAAATTTGTTTTGTAATGAGAAATTTTTCACTATTCACTTCTGTATCTGCATTTGTCTCATATGCCCTATTTCCAGAAGATTCAACTACACATAAATCAATTATCGATTCATGATCCTTCACATTTTCTTCTGTGATGAATGCACCAGGACACATATGCTTGATTGTTGGAGATATATAACTACGGGTAAATTATCATTTTCTTCACATCTTTTGAAAGAAGAATCCGAACAAGGCATTAAATCCATGGTGTGATCTTGGCTTCTTTTTGTACCTATCCAGTGGGTAGTTTCTTCTCCATATGGATTATAAGGAGGCATGTAAGGTTCTTCTTCCATATTGCAATTTTGATTTTCTTCTTGTTCATAGCATATGTTTTCTTCCTCCTCTCTTGCATCATGAAACATATCAAGAAACCACTGCTAAAATTCTCTCCATGATGAGATACTTTGTTTAGGTGTCATGATAAAAATAAAACATGCATGATCTATTAATGATCTTAAAAATAGTTTCATAATCACCTCTTTTGCATAGATATCATAATCTTCAATAAATTTCATAAATGCATGCAAATGCTCAATTGGTAATTCTGATCCATCTCCACAAAATTTTGGAACATATTTTTTCAGCTTAAGAGGAAAATCTTATTAACCACCAGGGATGTTATCAAAATTTAATGTCCTATATACTTCCATAATAAAATTTGGTCTTGGGTCACAAAATTTTGATACTTTATGTGAATATATATTCTGGTACATACTAAATATCTAATTTTGTAGTACCTTCTTTCTTTATACATTAGGTTCTTGCCAACAGAGTTGCCACCTCTTTCAAAGAGGAAAGCTTTACTTATCTCCTTTTGGGTCTTCTCTCTCAGTAGAGTCACTGACTCAAATGTTTTATTGAATAGTTGAGTTACCACCTTCTTGTCAGAAGGAAAATATTTATTGTCTTCTAAGTCCTTTCTCCTAGTAGAGTTTGTCCTTATCACCAAAAATTCTAGGAAAACTTATTTACAATCCCCAACATAGTCGCCAATCTGTTGGTTCCTAAAACTGTAGATTGGAAATCCAAGAGCTTTTGTCAATTCTCCTAGATTGCTCCAATCAGTCTTGGCCAACGAATGTGAATATTCCAATTCCCCTGCACTTTAGGCTTCGCTAAACCTAGGTGGGTAAACCCTCACCCCAAACATGAAGGTGTCTTTATATAGTGAATTTAAACTTGTTTGATTTCTTAGGATGACAAAAGTCCCCCGAGTCTAATTAGAATAAGAATATTTGATTCTTATTTAGTGTTTGAATATTATGAATTCTCTTTAATTAAATTTGTATTTGTGTATAGGAAAATGCTTTGGGTACGAGATAATATATTTCACAAGGATGAAATGAAAGAACTTCAATGTTCATGCAACTATAAAAAATTCTCTTTGAGGAGATACAAAGGTCAGTCCCTTATCCAACTAATTGGGTGGAATGTAGTCAGGATTTGTTTGAACCCTCATGTACACTTTGCAATTAAATTTTAGATCCCCCCATGACATCAAGGATGAATTGATAATAATATTTGTTTTAGTCTAAATGACTTTTAATTCCTTGACAAGAAACCAATTAGACAAGGATTTGATAGATGAGATCTTTGTATACAACCCTTGATACTCAAAAACTGATATTAAAAACTTCAATTTTCTGACATCTAACAGTAAAGAGAAAACTCAGCATAACTAAAAATGCAAAGGACCAATCCAATCAAAAAACAACGAACTTACTTCTTCAATCTCAGACAGGAAACAAATTTTATTTGTATTAATAAAAAAGATGAATACAATTCATTTACATTTTGGTTATAGTCACCATCCATGATATCTACCTACAATACCCTCCTCCTTACTTATATCTATTTTTTTATTATCTATACGGTCTTGATATCCCTTGTATATGATACGAAGGGATGTAATAAGCTAAGGATCATTACAAAATGTCTATTCTAAAATAAAACCCTATTTAGGTAGTAATCACAATATTTATAACTAATTCACATAAAATTAACTCCATTCAGTTGAATTATCCCAAGCATGGTCAACACTTCATCATCAAGATCATCATCGACCCAACCATTATCATTCATTTGGATTTCTAGTGCAAGGTTGTGCAACTCAGCTTGATCATGTTCTTCTTCTAACTAATACATGTCACTCTCATATGCCACATAACGAATCCTGAGTTCCCATGTTCTTGTCATTAGACTATTAAACAAACTTGTCTAATCTTCCTCTATCCCTATCAGATTGAGTTGCGTCACTTGATGTGAAATTTCATTCCAGGGATCAAAAACCGTTGGTAAACCCATCCTCTAGCTTGAAATTTGAATCTATTTTACTTATGTTGACCTTTCCCTACTTATGAAGACATTATAAGGAGTTTACCACCTTCTGAAAAAATGTCATTCCATATCTTCATTAAATACAAGCATGATCAACTGGCCTCGCACATTCAAATTCAATTTCTTTGCATCATACATTCCCTGGGGAATGAAAATATTGTCTTTTCCATCCTTTCAAATCAAGACATACACAACTTTTCTTTCCGCTTTAAAACCTTTCACTTAACCCTAAGATTAATCAACAATGCAACATAGCCTATCATATACATTTCAATATCTTTAATCAGATCCTTCATCTACTCTAAAATCACTTCAATTAATGAGAACCATTCTTTCAAATTCGTGTCTCTGATTCATCTTTATCTTCTCGTAAATTTGAATAAGATTGTTTTGTCCTCTTCATAAATGATACCCATTTAATTCTTGAGACATTTCAAATGTGCAAAATGTACAAGTGTGCTTTGTCAATTAATTTGACTATCCTTTTACTTAATGCCAACTTTTCACCATTTTGCAATTTATTATAATGTTATCCATGAAATAGTGAAACTTCGTTGTTTCGTTTCCCCTGTTATTTCATTCGCAAAATAGAAAAATTTCTTCATTTTTCTACTATGTTTTTCTGCCCCTGCAAAATAGCAAATTTTTTCCATTTTGCAGCTGCCAACTTCATGACCTAAAAAATAGAGAAAAAGGCTCCCTTTTGAATGTCTCCAAGGTGTTTTCACATTCTATATCTCTACAATATGCTTTCATATTTGATTTCTAGGTATTCTTTACACTTCGAGATGCAAAATTTCAAAAAATGATTCAACACATTGAGAATATGTTAGTATTGTTTTTATTGATGTCAAAACCTTTGTACCAGTTACATATCTATGTCAGTTGGTTGTTGGCAATTTCTGTTGGATGCCTGTTGGTTTTCCACGGTGGGGATGAACCCACAAGATGATGTACTCTATTAAAATCACTATACCATGTTAGGAGTATTACAATGGGAATGCACATACATTCAGGCACACTGTCTAGAGCTCACTACTCAAATACAAAAAGGATTTTTGCCCTGGGAAGGCTCACTACCTTACAAATATATGGACAAAAATCCATAGATCACGAACTACATATTAGCATCTTCAATATGCCTAATCAGTTCCATTTAAGTATAACTTTATTTTCCACACTAGATCTCTACCTTCAAAAGATATATTCAATATTTGCACATCTCTATCTCATCTACTCATCCATACATCACACAAGAATACAATTACATTTATACAAATCATTAACCTTGAAAGTATCAATAAGGTCGGCTCCACTCTCACCTCCTAATTTTAAAAAATATAGCCTCTCTCAATTACAATATCAAATTCAAACCAATTAATGTCGACTAAGACATAACACATATCAATAAAACCATCCTCAAACATGCTAAGCATCCAATAATCATGCCTCAAATATCTGCAACATGTTACAACACCAAGTTGGCCAAGAATATAAAGAACATGAACTCACCAACAAAAAATCACCAAATTTGATCACCTCAATCAATGCGCACCAACAAAACAACATGGACAAAATCTAGAAACATCCACAAGCATCAAGAATTACCATAGGAATATCCACATCAACTCAAATCAATAGAATCATCAACATCATTATATTAAACCTCAAGAACACCAATACTAACCACTGTCAATCAAGAAAAATAGCTTGCAGACCTCTAAATAAAAAACCAATTGAGCTGATGAAACACATCAATGTCTCAAACATGCACAGATCCACAAAAGAAAATATCACAATGTGGAGTACTACTGATCCAAATACTGCCACATTATCACCTCTGAATAACCAAAATACCAGTCTCAACATAAAAACCCATAACTCTCTCAAATCATCAAGCGGACCTCTAAAAGTTGAACAAAATCAACTATAGACATCCCTCTACACAACACACACTTTTGTAGATTCTAATCTTCAACACGTTGTCAATGCCAAACCAAGAAACTCAATGAACATCACAGGAACACTGTCTCAAATTGATATATATATATATATATATATATATATATATATAGACATCAATGACAACACATATATGCATATTATTCCAACAATCTCCCCTTTGGCATTGATGGCAATATATGATGTGAAAATCAATGAATTCCAAAGAAATCAACAATATTTCCCTCATACATTACTATGAATCTTCTCTCCCATAATTTTTTCACATGAATATATCTCCCCCTTTGACATCAATGGAAAAGGCACATATATGTACTTAACCATAGAGGCCAAAAATCTGAACATCTAACTCATAAGAGTCAATACTGATTACTCCCCTTAGGAGTAGCTACTGAACATCAATCCAGATCACAAGATATCTCAACAAAATATATTAGACCAATCTAAATCAATGCATCTTAGTTCTAATCAGGAGGTTCAATCACCCCTAGCTTACCTTTGAGATGCTCGAAAGTCTCCTTAGGAAAAGGCTTCATGAAAATATATGTTATTTGTTCCCTAGTAAGCACATATTCCAATATGAATTCCTTCTCATTAACCTTCTCTCTAAAAAATTGAAACTTTATATAGTTTTGTCTTTGAATGCAACACTAGATTCTTACAAATTTTAACAGCACTTGAATTGTCATAGTAGATAGAAATAGGCTAATCACACTCTACTCTAATATCTTACAACATCTACTTCATGCATACCACTTGAGTACAATTGATTGCAACAACAAAATATTTTTCTTCTGTAGTAGATTGTGAAAGACAATTTTTCTTTTTGCTCAACCATGAAACCAATCTCTTACCCAAGAAAAATGCACTACCACTAGTACTCTTCCTATCAACCACATTTCCCACCCAATCAACATCAATAAAAGAACTCAAGGTAAAATCATCATCTTTAGGATACCATAGACCATAATCAATTGTTCCTTTCAAATATTTGAATATTATTTTAACAAAAACAACATGAGAATCCTTAGCATCTACTTGAAATCTAGCAATAATACATACAACACTCATGATACCAGGTTTGGTTTGAATAAAATAAAGCAATCCACCTATCATAGATCTATAACTAGTTTGATTTTCCTTTAGTGAGTCATTATCCTTTGTCAAATTACATCCAGTCAAATAAACAACCGACACCAAGAAAGTAATCCACATAAAAAACATGAAATATTGTCACATTGAAAACTTCTAGTTTTAGATGGACCACACAAATTAGTATGCGTAAGATCTAATAATCCTTTAGAAGAATAAGTTTTTCTCTTGAAAGTAGATTTAGTTTGTTTACCCATCTTACATTTCTTACACATAGAATTAGTGGGTTTCATCAACTTAGGAAGATCTCTCACATCTTTAATAGAAATTATCTTCACAATATTATCAAAATTCACATGACACAACCTCTTATGCCACAACCAACTTTTATCAATCTTAGAAATCAAACATATTCTCTCATCACTATTCAAATGAAAGAAATTACCTTTAGTTATTGTACCTAAAGCAATCTCAATATTGGAACTTCCCAAAATTTTACACTTTCCATTCTTGAATTGTAGATCATAACCCTTGTCAATTAACTGTCCAACACTCAACAAATTATGATTAAAACCTTCAACATATAAAATATCATCAGTAGCGTTCTTACTATCAAGAGTAATGGATCCTCTATCACTAATCATACAAGGAATGACATAACCAAATCTCACAACACCACCATCATATCTTTCCAAACTTTTAAAGTTTCTCTTATCACCTGTCATATGATGTGAACATCCACTTTCAATTACCCATTCATCTTTCTCTTCAACCTATATGACCAAATCTCTTTCCACATTCATGCAACTTGTAGATTTAGGATCATCTTCTTCCTTAATAGAAATAAATATCCAGTCATCATCTTTTGAATCACCTTTGTCAGACTCATCATTTGTCACACCTTCATCAACAACATAGTAACATATCTTTTGATGTCTAGGTTGATATTTTCTAGGTTTAAACTTAGGCTTCCTATCTAAACATCTTGAAGAAAAATGACCAATCTTATTGAAAGAAAAATATATAAGAGGAAACTTTCCTTCATACTTATGAACACCTTTAGGAAATATCTTGGCAATAAGGGATTCAAGATCTTCTAGCTTACACTCTTCTTATTTAATCTCTTCTATCTTTTTTTCATATCTAGATACTCTTGTAGAACTTTCTCTTAGATCATATCTCTTATTATTTTTAAAAATAGTAGCTTTGAATACATATTCAACTTTAGGAAGGACATTACCAAATTCACTCATCTCAAAATTTGAAATCTTACCAATCAACACATCCCTTGTCACATTTGTCACCATTATGATCTCCTCAATAGAAGAAAACTTGTGTTTGTAGGAAGGAGGTAAGGATCTAAGAACTTTGGCAACAATCTCTAATCCTTCTTGCAACTGACTACTGACACATCTAATACTACAAAATAGTTAATTCACCTTATGCATGTAGGAAGTAATGTTCTCATCTTCACTCATTCTCAATGTCCCATACTTTCCTTTTAGGCTCTACAAATTTGCAAGCTTCACATAAGAATCACCTTCATACAATGTTTCCAACTTCTTCCATATATCATTAGAAGTCCTTAGTTCCATCACATTTGTCATCTCAGTATTAGTCAAGGCACTCAACCAATGCTTCCTTAGCTCTAATGTTGTATTCAAGTTTCTTCTTCTCATCAACAGTAGCAGTAGTAAGATTTGCAGGAGGAATATAACACGTCTCTCTAATCTCCCAATAGTCTTCACCAATGCATCTCAAATGTATTTCTTTGTGTCCTTTCCAAAGAGAGTAGTCAGTGCAATCAAATCTTGGACTATCCTTCTTAAAGGCTATCATCCCAAATCACTTCAAGTGATTAAGCTTCCCACGGAGGAACTAGGATCTACTACAAATAGATAGAAATATGGAAACAAATAACTAAGAGGGGAGAGGGTGGGAGTGCATTGGTTATCTCCAAAACTCCACAAATTAAACAACACTTTAACCTTAACTTCAGATCAGATAAATAAACAATGAAGCACAAATCCACAACACATAACATTGATATTTTTTTGCATGGAAACCCAGTCAAGGGAAAAAGCATGGTGGGGATGAACCCACGAGATGATGTACTATGTTAAAAACATTATTCCCTATTAGGAGTATTAAAATGGGAATGCACATGCATTCAGGCACACTGCGTAGATCTCATTGCTCAAATACAAAAAATCTTTCTGCCTTGGGAAGGCTCACTGCCTTACAAATATATGGAAAAAAATCCACATATCATGAACTGTACATTAACATCTTCAACATGATTGGATAAGTTCCATTGAAGTACACATTTCTTTTCCACACCGGATCTCTGTCTTCAAAAGTAATATTCAATATTCACACATCTATCTCATCTACTCATCCAGCCATCATACACAAGAATACAATTACATTTATTCAAATCATAAACCTTTAAATAATAAACAAGGTTGACTCCACTCTCACCACCTAATTACAAAATATAACCTCCCTCAATTACAATATCAAATCTAAACTAATGAATATCAACTAAGGCATAATAAAGATTAATAAAACCATCCTCAAACATGCTAAGCATCCAATAATCATGCCTTGAACATTTTCAACATGTTAAAATACCAAGTCATCCAAGAACATAAACTCACCGACCAAAAATCACCAAATACGATCACATCGATCAATGCAAACCAACAACACAATAGGAGAATGATCTAGATACATCCACAAGCATCATGAATTACCACAAGAACATCTACATCAACTCAAATCACTAGAATCATCAACATCATCATATCAAACCTCAAGAACACCAACAATAACTATTTTCAATAAAGAAAAATAGCTTGCAGACCTCCAAATCACAAACCAATTGAGTTGAGGAAACACATTAATGTCCCAAACATGCTACACAGATCCAAAAAAGAAAATATTGCAATGCAGAGCACTACTGATCTAAATATTATGACATTATCACCTCTGAATGACCAAAATACCAGTCTCAACATAGAAACCCATAACTCTCTCAAATCATCAAAAAAATACTGAAAGTTGAACAAAATCAACTACAAACATCCCTCTACACAATACACACATCCACAGATTCTGATCTTCAACATGCTGTCAATATCGAACTAAATAACTCACTGAATATCACAGGAACATTGTCTCAAATAGAGAAATATGTTAAATCAATGATAACACATATATGCATATTATTCCAACATGGCATATATTTAAGTTTTTATGTAGCATGTTAAATATAATTGTAATATATTTTGTATTGAAGTTGACATGTGTTGTAGCATGGCTAACATTTGTAATTATCTTATCAGATGTATATATAAATAGAGAAATCATTTTGTATCCGAGTGAGTGAATGTATGTACGTATGTGGGTATACAAATTTGTGGAAGTAGTATGTAAATGGAAGGGAGTTGAGAGAATTTTTACTATGATATCAAGAGAAGGATTTATATACTGTGTTGCAAGAACTTGGTGTATGTTGGCAGGAGATTTGTACTGGATCTACTGTTGTCAATGTCTATTGTGCTATCAATTGGAACTATTTCATGCATAGGAAGATGCAACTCTATCAATTCATATTTTTTCAGTAAAAAAATTTGTATTTCCAAGAAGCCTATTTGTACCAGGAGCTAGCCTTTCTTGTTTCTGGGTAGTTATCCTAACCAGCAGTGAGCCAAACAATAGTGAGAAAATTGAGAGCGACCCCTTGCAAAAATCACCTTAATGAATGTTTACTTTCATGAGAATTAGTTTCTCTATAGTTTTTTCCATCTTGGGTTTCTACATTATATCTGGTGTTATGGTGTTCATTGCTCTTGTTCTTTCCTGCATTTATCAGTCTTATTTATTTTAATGGTTTTTGTGTATACCAAATCAGTAAAAGTTTTAGAAAGTATTGTTGAATAACTGATTCACCCACTATTAGAATAACTAAGAGGGGGGGGGTGAATTAGTTAGACTTAGTGCCCTCAAAAAATTATCCTATAGTCCCAAATTTCTCCAGATGTATAACAAAACAAATTCAATCATATAAAACTCTGCTCAGTGAAAATATAAACTGTGATTTCAAAACTTACTGTTAAGTTGTCTACCGAGTATCAATAAATTAATATTGTGATTACCGATCTAGGTCAATAAAAAAAAGTGTAAATTAAAATATCAATCCACTTTATTCATACACATTGACACATATATTTTTAACGTGGAAACCCTATTAAGGGAAAACCACCGGGGACCGGTAACCCAAAATATTTTCACTCTTATGAAGTGAGCTTGGTGAAGAGCCAACCCTATTAAAGGTTACAATGCACACTGTTAAATGTGACCTTGTTAGAGGATTTAAAAATACCAATTATCTCTTGACCATGCATTCACTATGGGGTCAACAAGAAAACAATTAACATTCTCTAAATTTTCTAATAAGGATTCACTATCCCACTCGATTAAGAGATTAATGATCTGATTCAAATACAAATCTGATTTGCAAATATTCAGATCTATTCTAAGTACATAATACCTCTGATCAATTTCTTTAATTGAGTTCATATCATACTTGTTTTGCTCGATAATCTTCTTGTTAGAAACACTAAGAGGGGGGGGGGTGAATCAGTGTTTGTCTATTGATTACTTTTCAGCAACTTAAACATAAAGCAAACATACATAGAATGAAGCTTAACATAACAACTCATAACACATGATATGATTACGGGGAAACCTTGATCAGAGGAAAACCCTGGTGGGAATTAGTACCCACAAATATTGCACTAAGTATAATGAACTTGTGAGAGTTCTTTTGCCCTGTTAGAAGCAGTCTTTACAATATGAGTACAATGACCTGGTTAAAGGCCGAACCCTGTTAGGAGTCTTTTACAAAACCCTGTTAAAGGTATATGGCTCATTTCCTAGGCTCACTGCCCAATAAGATGAAGGCTACAACCTTCTGAAAGATGATATGCACTATATCAAAATGAACTGCTGTGATGACACTATTGTCTGATCAGTTTCATCTATGCGCGAATGCTCTTACTCTCTCAAAGAGTTATATCATATACTAACTTCATAGTATTGTCCCTATGTATCTTCCTCTTGCATAATAATCGACGCTTCTATCATATCTTTACATTACATAATTATATATTCAAATCTGAATAGGCGCGACCCAAAACAAAACACTAGTCGACCCTAAAAAGAAATATACAATGCTTCCAAACAAGTCAGCTCAAGCGTGTTTACTAAAAATTTAATTACATCATTACAAACATATAACAAAAGGTGCTTAGCCATTACATCACAAAATAATTCACGCTAATCAAAACACTTAGTCAGCTTCCATGCTTTGTCTACTGGACTATTGGTCTACTGATCTGCATGTAACTTTGTCATACTATAGTTTCATACTATACGTGTCTGGATGTAGCATGTACACATGTCATAAAACTTATATCTGAATGCGCATAAGCTGAATCGATCCCTTGCACATGCGCTGATGTGCTGATCGCTGAGTATCTCTGTCTGCCCTATTTTCCTTAGTCATTTTGTCTTTTAAGACAAAGACTAAACATGACTTTGTTTCCATGATGACAACACAAAATGAGTCATGTATCCTCAGGTAGTCAACTTGCCAACAATCTCCCCCTTTTTCATTTATGGCAACAAAGGAATGTGGTCAAGTTACTCAAAATGACTTAACACAAAAAGTGACTGTATAACATCATATATACATATACTTCTCCACATATGCACATTCTATATTACTCCCCCTTTGACATTAATGACAAAGGTGTACAAAAAATTGTAAGTCTTCTGCATACTTACTCCATATACACTTTAGGGTATGCAATTTTAAGAGATTAGATCTCTTTTTGCCAAAATACTTTCATAGCATCAACTGTTTGTAGATGCGTGCACAATGCATATGTCAGCTTCTCCATTTTTATCAGATCCATGCAGGGACCTTGATCATATGTCACAATAGTGGCATCAATCTATT
>MU224932.1:154228-175704 GCA_018584345.1 Thuja plicata
ATATTCTCTTCATTGAGATTTTTGATCATTTTCCCTAAGTCACTTGTAGAACAATCTTTCAAATCTTTTCTTAGTTTCTTGATAAGCATTTGTGATCCATCAACTTTCAGTCTAAGTTCTTCATTTTATTTTTTAGATCTATCAAGATCTTCAAGAGCTGCTTCAAGATTCTTTTTCAAATGTTTTTCTTCCACTGAGTCCATAATCTCCTCAAGTGGTTAAAATTATTTTCTGAGGACTAGAGCTCTGATACCAATTGTTAGAAACACTGAGAGGGAGGTGAATCAGTGTTTGTCTATTGATTACTTTTCAACAACTTAAACATAAATCAAACATACATAGAATGAAGCTTAACATAACAACTCATATCACATGATATGATTATGGGGAAACCTTGATCAGAGGAAAACCCCAGTGGGAATTAGTACCCACAAATATTGTACTAAGTATAATGAACTTGTGAGAGTTCCTTTGCCCTGTTAGAAGCAGTCTTTACAATATGAGTACAATGACCTGGTTAAAGCTCGGACCCTGTTAGGAGTCTTTTACAAAACCCTATTAAAGGTATATGGCTCACTGCCCATTAAGATGAAGGCTACAACCTTCACAAAGATGATATGCACTATATCAAAATGAACTGCTATGATGACACTGTTGTCTGATCAGTTCCGTGTATGCGCAAATGATCTTACTCTCTTAAAGAGCTATATCATATACTGAATTCATAGTACTATCCCTCTGTATCTTCCTCTTTCATAATAATTGACACTTCTATCATATCTTTATATTACATACTTATATATTCAAATCCAAATAGGCATGACCCAAAACAAAACACTAGTCAGCCCTGAAACAAAATATACAATGCTTCCGAACAAGTCGGCTCAAGCGTGTTTACTACAATGTTAATTACATCATTACAAACATATAACAAAAGGCACTTAGCCATTACATCACAAAATAAATCACACTGATCAAAACACTTAGTCGGCTTCCATGCTTTGTCTCCTAGACTGCTGGTCTACTGATCTGCCTGTAACTTTGCCATACTGTAGTTTCGTACTATGTGTGTCTGGATGTAGCATGTACACATGTCATAAAACTTATATCTGAATGCGCATAAGCTGAATTGATCTCTCACACGTGCACTGATGTGCTGATCACTGAGTATCTCTGTCTGCCCTATTTTCCTTACTTAGTCATTTTGTATTTTAAGACAAAGACTAAACATGAATTTTTTGCCATGATGACAACACAAAATGAGTCATGCATCCTTAGGTAGTCAACTTGCCAACACTTCTTTCCTCTATTTTTCTCGGTGATGTCTACAGAATTACACTTGGTTATGTCTTTAACCAGTTTGATTAGTCATGCATCAAATTCGCATGTATTGTTCAACATCTGTGTACATAATTCTAATTCAGAAATGAATCTCTTGTCTCTTATATAGAAATCATGTATCATTTAATTTTCATCCTTCAAATCTTGCTGCTTAATATTCATTGTTCATTTTCCCGCTTGATCCTTCCTCGACAGTTGTGTTAAAAATATGTTTCAATATTTGTTGTCTGATCTTCCTTGAATTTGAATAACCATTTAATCAAATAAAAAACTTTATCTATTACCTCAAAATCATCAATTTCCAGCTCAACATCTTAGTCAGCCTTGGTTTGAATTAATTGTTGAATCAATAATTGTGTCGTCAATCCCTTGCTCGGTTAACATTGGCGCTCAGTATACACTATGTTTTACTCGATTTACACTATCACTTGGTGTATATAGAACTCTTAATTTTTCCGACCACATAAAAATTGTTTGTTCCAAATATTCAATACATAACAAATGTTTTCCACCATAATAATACCCAAATAAGTTGACATCAATGACAATACATTAACTGATAATGTTTATCATCACTTCTGCAACTCGGTTGAATATCAACAAATGACTTCAAACATATAAACAGTTATAGTTCATCAATCTCTCCCTTTGGAATTGATGGCAAAAAATTATGAAATATACAATATAAAATTCCATACAACAAATACCAAACTTTTATTCTACAACTACAACAATTGAGTAGCTCTCCCTAGCTTGAATATAATCTATTAGTATAAACAAAATATGCATTATGCAGACTCTCCCTATTGTTTTGTCTTTTCAGCTCTTGAATCTCTTTGTAGATTAAATATGTCTCTCCCTTTCTCTTTTCTCCCTTGGATGGATAGATATTTCATTGATCAATTCTCTCCCTTTGACAACAATGCCAAAAATAAATATATATCTCTTCAGTAGCTAAAAAGTGCTATGATTTTCAGTGTAATAGGTACCTTTCAGTGTACTGATATCTCTGATTCAGTCCAGTTCATCTTTGCATCAACAAGATTGATATTATAATTTCATTTAGGTTGATGCAACCTCCTAATCTTCTTAGTTACCAATAGACAAGGGATGAACACCTAGTCTACCTCTCAAGTACTCAAATGTATCCTTTGGTAATGATTTTGTGAATATGTCTACAAGTTGTTCCTTTGATTGTACATATTCTAGTATAACTTGTTTGTCTTGTACTTGTTCCCTCAAGTATTGATACTTTATAGATATGTGGTTTGTATTTGCATGCATCACTGGATTCTTTGACATATTTATAGCACTTTTGTTATCACAATAAATCATCACTGGTTTGGTGATCTCCTCATTCATTCCTTTCAATAATTGTTTTATTTATGATATGTTAGAAAAATTTGCACACTAGTACATTTGAGATCTCTTTTTGAGGGCTATGCATCACAATTCTGACACTACCTTGTCGAGCAAGCGACACAAACTGGTGTTGCACTTTTGGTGTCAAAATCATCAACGGCTGGTATGTCCATTGTTATTGCAACAGTATCGACCGTCACAATATACACCGGCTACAATGGTTAACATGTCGTCATTACACATTATGAGTGTCATAATTACGATGAGTATGCGATGGATATTTTGTCCATACGACATCCAACTATCAGATTATTCTGACATCTAGATGCCACATTTAATGCTTTGGCATCGATCATTCTCTAAATACCATCGCAATTGCGACAGTATTGAACGTCGCATTATACTCTAGCTAGAATGGTCAACCTACCGTCATTACACATTAGGAGTGTTGCAAGTACAATGGGTGTACAACTGATATTTTGTACATGTGACATTTATCTGTCAGATTAATCTAACATCTAGACGTCACATGTAGTGCTTTGGCATGGGTCGTTCTTTGAATACTGTTGCAATTGCGACGGTATGCTATATTTATATATATATATATATATATATATATATATATTCATGCATGGATGGAGTGAGACCTTAAAATATTGAGCTTCTCTTTGTTTTGAGAATAGTTTAACATTCTCTACTTAATAGGGCCAACCAAGTGAAGGTGAAATCTCATTTGGCCCCTCCTAGGAGCCTCTTATGACCCTTTACAACACTTTAAGACCTCTAATATGTATTCTTAGGGATTGTAAAGGGTCATAAAGGGTCATAAGGGGTCCTGGAACACAATAGCTAAGAAACATAAATGTAGGCATCATGGTCACAATTCTTTGGAGACACCACTCAATTATCTTGTGTCTCCAAAGAATTGTGACCATGATGCCTACATTTATGTTTCTCAGCTATTGTGAGATTAAAAGTCTTCTAAGGAATAGGGCGTGTCTATGTGGAATTTCATAGGATTGTCACCAAAGGGGGTTCCAGATCAGAGAACTCCCTTCACTTAATAATTATGAAGTCATCAATGGTATACTAATTATTTAGGATTGTAAGTTTCCATTGATGGCTTCAAATTACCAAGAAAAAGATGTTTTCTAGTACAAATGACTTAGTAGCCTCTAGAGCCTTTTTCTTGAATGCATTATACCCCTGATGTACTTCATGTAAACATTTTGCATCAGGATTATAGGGAAATGTAAACCAAGATTCATATAGAGAAAGGCGTTGCTCTTGGAAAATGGTTGATGGTGATTGATGAAGAAGATTTGAAAATGATGATTGATCCAATTCAGATTGGTGCAACATTTTCAAATCTTCTTCATAATCATCATCAAATGAACATTTTCAAATCTTCTTCATCATTCATCATCTCAATATTCTACAATCATCTTCTGTCAAATGATATTTCATATGAGCCACTTTCTTTTAAAATAATTAATTCATATAATTTCAGATGAATCGAATTGGGTTTTTAAATTTTGTGATATTGCTTTCAGGATTCAACTGTATAGTTTTTGAATCAAACTCATTGACCCATGTTTTATGAGTAGTGGTTCACAAGAACCCATCTCTCATGAGAATGAATGGAACACTACTCATGAGAGATGGGTTCTTGTGAACCACTACTCATGAAACATGGGTCAATGAGTTTGACTCAAAAACTACATAGTTGAATCCTAATAGCAATATCACAAATTGACTTGCTGTTGAAAATATCACAATTTGACTTGTTGCGGAAACATGAGCGAAGCTCACAAAAATATAATAATCTACCATCCACCTGTTTAGTTCTATGAGAGTCAAAAATTATGATGTTCACGATGGTTTATAACTTAAAATACCTAATTAAAGACCTCTATCAAAAATGCAAACCTATTGCATTTTTTAGCTCCACCTAATATCCAATGCATATGAATTGAGATTGTATATTGAACTAGGCGCCTCCTTCTGCATTGCTTGAAACCAAGAGATTGTCATAGAAACATGATTATTTTTAAATGGAATACACCAAGGAGTACCATTGACCATTTACAATCATGAACAGTAAACCTAAATCACATAGCTCATTTTTTATCAACATGTGTAGTCTCTGTGTATATGAAAAATGAATGAAATATCAAGCTAAAATAAAACAGTGAACAAAAATTCAAATTCAAGGCCTAATTTATCAAGAGCAACAAACAATGCGGAACCCCACAATCAAAAAAATAAATATGCTTTGTCAACAATGTTCAAAACCCTATCACCAAGCACAGACATATGAAATCAAAAAGGGACATGTGTTGCTAGGTCAACTCCCAGTAATGCTTAGGCAAATCTACATGTTCATCACCTATGCATATGAAGTGGCTCTAATGGAAGATACAAATACTACAAAACTTGATTGGGATAATGGAATTTACAAAGTAAGGAAAGGTGAGAGGATCAATCAAATAATAAAAAAAAGAAACACACTTTGTCAACATTGTTCAAAATCATTACGACTATAGAAAAATCATTAAGACTATAGAAAATCAAGTTCTAGAAATGGACGGTTCTGATGCTTTGTCATTACAACAATTGAGAATTCATCATTTGGTACTTCTTTGTGTATTCCATTTAATTATGTTAGGCACAAATTATTCCATTTAGATATGTTCAAAAATTTTCCAGTAATGATTTGGGGAATGCAATCATGCAAAGTATTCTCTAATCACACAACCAATGAATAAAAATTGAAATGCCAATTTCTTTAACAATTGAAAAGTCTCAAGTAGAAAATATTCTCAATGAAACTTCTTTCATAGCATATAGATACAAATAGGAGATTTTAGTTGATCAACCTTCACCTGTGTGTATAAGAGTTGACCAGAGAAGGTATATGCACAGGTGAGAAACATGCAGATTTGACCAAGCATTAATAGGAGCTAGACCCCAAAACAAATGTACTTGTGATGATATCTCCCCTACACTCTCCTTTTATCAAAATCACGCCTAAACTACCCAAATACCACTTCCCAACCGGTTCACAACTTCCTTTAACCGGTTACAGTCAGTTATGACTGTTTGCAATTAGTTTTTGTTTAATATTGTTGTCTAGTTGACAACATGGCTATCAATTCAACCACTCCTTAACTTTTTGCATTGTATTAAACTTTTCAAAAAGATATTATGACTCTATCCTAATACTCAAAACCCTTAAACCACTCTTAAACCCCATAAACCCCATACATGAGCCTTTTAGGCCTATTTTGGCAATTTTAGGCAATTACATCATTTAGCCACTTTTAATGCTCTTGACAACTTTAAAAGTATCTATTGGCCACATTACAAACATTATGGAACTTTATAGGTCATTAAACCCTTCATCAACCTTAGGATCCACAAATGACACCCAAGGTACACTTTATCCCCCAAATGCCATTAAGAGTTACAATGATTTGATCCTTTACAGAAGGATTCACATACAATCCAAAACATAAGAAAAACATATTTAAATGACCATTATTTGTCTCATTAACATCACTCTAAATTCCCCGTTAACATATAAAATTCATTCATTCATCTATTAATAAAATGTAACATTCATGAATTATCACAACATTCATTAACACAAGATTAATTAGCATTCATTAACACACATTCATTAGCATTCATTAAGACATTATAACATTCATTAACACATAAGATTAAAACATCGAGACATAAATATCAGTCATTATCAAATAAGTTGCATAAATCAAAATAATATCTTTTTTGAGTTTTTCTTTTTTTTTTCGCTTCCCTATATTGTTGTAGAGGCGTATCCATCTCGACATCGTCATTTCTTCTCGCTTGTGCACATGGTCTCACTGTCCTTTGCAAAGGTGGGTCCTCTGCAATAACAAATAAAAGGGTTAAATAAATTAAAAACATATTATCATAATTTGGGTTAATTTAAAAACATATTATCATAATTGTTACAAGCACTTCAGTACTTTCAAAAACATAAATGTGATGCTC
This sequence comes from Thuja plicata, assembly GCA_018584345.1. Taxonomy (NCBI): domain Eukaryota; kingdom Viridiplantae; phylum Streptophyta; class Pinopsida; order Cupressales; family Cupressaceae; genus Thuja; species Thuja plicata. The sequence continues at coordinate 160,970 of MU224932.1, forward strand.
TTTACCTTGTCCAATCACATCTTCTTGCCCGATGGCTTGAACCTCAACATGCTCATCAGGAACCACTACATCCCTTGCAACTACAATACAAAATGTTTTATTAATCCCAACACATTATTATTAAATTTTTATTACTACGCCAAATTCAATTTAAAATGTTTAATTGTATTAATAAATCAATAATCAAAATTTGAATAGAAAATGTACACCTTGAGTATTACAATGCACATTCGAATCTATGCCTCCGTCGTGCTCGGATGGTGCTTCAGGATTGACAGGCTGCATAACAATGTAAATAATTAGTGAATGTATCGACAATATATACAAATAAATACAAGAAAAATATTGAGAAATGTTAATCATTCAGTTTAATACATATAAATATATTCACTTTAAAGTTTTAAACAAATATATAATCATTGTTTCCTTACTTAAAACAAATATATTCACTTTATGTTGGAACTTAACATCAAATACAATAACTAGTAAAGTATTCAAATTGAAATAAAAATCAATTGGCTTATTTACCTGATCGACAGATCCACCAAAAGAACCTTGCGCACTCATTGATCAGAATCGTTTAGCCACGACTATATAGCCTTGTTTGTAGCCTACTTTCTTGTCCTCTTCTGAAATCTGAACTCCAAGCCCTACATTTTTTCTTGGTATCATGAATTTTTATTGTAGTGAATTTCATCAAAACTAAATTGATTACAGTTTATAAATATTTGCATACGGTTTTTCATTTACTATTACTTACAATTCGTGCGACAAGTTTTGAATATCCACCTGAGCCGAGCTTGTGTTTCCCGTGCTTTAGTTTTCTTTCTTCTGTTGCCTTTGATGTGTCAGGCAACCTGTGTGACATTTGAAATATGTTAGATCACATAAGTATAAAGAGTAAATAGTACATAATTTCATTATTAATATTATCATGTACCTTCTTTCCTTGGGTGATACTATTTGTCCACCATGTCTTGCCCATCTCTCAAGTGCATCCCTTTTAAGATTCTCCCACTCATTAATAGGAACATAGGGGGGCCGCTCATAATAAGGGTTGCATTCTATTTGGGACTTGTAGTTGCCCCTAATATACTTCAAATTTTGGCCCGCTTTCTCAAGGAGCCTAAGTCTTTGAAAGGCGTTGGGTCCAAAAAGTTTTATCATAGAGTCAACGAGTTTATCCTTTAACTCTTTATCTTGTAATTGCCACCTTTTAAGAAAAAAAAATGTTAGATTCATAAATGAAGTGAAGATAGCTTTTAATATAATTGAAGAAAGGGATGAAAGGAAATATGATCTAGCAATGAAATCAAAATATGATACCATGTGCCTACATTCGGCCTAAAAATATGCAAACATTCATCCTTAAGTTTTTCATAAAATAGATTATTCCCTTCAAAATAATAACGAGATTATTAGTTATTGCAAGGGACTGCACATGGGGTTAGTGCATTACATTATGAGTATAAGATTGTATAGTAAAAGAAAGGATCAATCTTTAAAGTACTTGGAAGCTAGGCTACTCTCACGGGAAGTCCATACTCAATGTTCACGAGAAATTGATCACAATTCTCTATTGTTCCCGTACATCTAACATGAGTACATCTAGGAATTTGGTCATCGCCTCCTACATAAAATGAATCCAATATTACAAAATGCCCCCTAAGAAAGAAGAGTTCAAGTGAAATAAACACATGATAAATGGGATAGAAAAAGAGGAATCTACTTACCAATAATAGGCATTGCCATCACATCTATGGCCATGCTACGTGTTGCCGACATTGCAACCAATAGTACCTTTGTGGTTCTGATCCTCATAGCAGGTGACATACTCAACATAGGATCAATAGTAGGTGCTAAAAAATAAGATTGTTAGAGCATAAAAAAATGGACAACCATGGACAATATTGTTAGAGCTATTGAAAAAATATTGTTCGAGCAAAACATAAGTGGAGGATAGAACATGTGATCTAGTTGAAACCTGAAGTATCTGCATCTGGGGCATGGCCCTTTAATGTTTTTTGTGTCCTCTGTAAAAATAACACATATGTATTTTAGTTAATGACATAAATAAAAGATTATACTATAAAACCCATTATTGAACTTTTATTATAATTATAAACTACATTAATACTTACTATATAAATCTGAACACGGTGAGCCAACTCATCCTCTCTCATAAGTATTTTAGCAGTCTGAGGTTGAATATCTGCTAATCAAGTTAACTCTATTGAAATTGCACGAAGGACCTTTTGTAGTGCAACCATAGGATCAACATTTGATGAAAAATCAACAATGAATGGATCCTTCTCATCATGCGACTCCTCATGGACTACTTGTTCCTTTCCCTTTTTCTATTCAACACTCGTTTTTGAGAACAATATTATTAGCACTTTACTTAAAATCAATCCAAACTAGTAGTGAAGAATAAAACATAAAAAAAAATATGCATTAACATTTTTATTGTATGTGCATTTGTACAACAACAATGAGTTTTAATTATTGGGAAGAAGTCCCATGAGAACCATCATTGTTGTGTGTATCATGTGGCTGTTGATCCATACTATAGCCCTGTATTTAAAAAAAAAAATCATTGAGACATGTTAAACCACACGTGTTCTTATTCTAAGTTACGTTGAATAATAAACAATTATCATAATGCTTCAATTAAAATAAGAGATGTTTTTTAAAATTTTAAACAATTTTAAATGGTGCATAGTGCTTACCACCTCGTCCATGATAGTGGGTTTTTTCTTCTATATATGCGATTCAAATTTTAATCGATAAGCAGATCTTCGCCTCCACGTATTGATTTAATTGCACACACAAATACACGATTTCCCTCGCGTGCCTCAAATATGTAATTGGGTTGCTTCTTAGTTGATGCAGATTGTGTACTGTCTATAAAACCTGCAGTATTCCCTAATGCTTTTTTCCTTCCATCAACGTATATAGCTAGTGTTTTACTTTGTTCACTGACTTTTTTTTTATATAATTTGCCGCGAGTGCATACCTACACATACTTTTTTTTATATCTAACAATCTGCATCCAACTACTATAATCATAACAAGGTCTGAAATAATCCATCAATTCAACAACTTTGTTGTAAGAGACCTTTATGCCATCCATGAAAAATAATCCCAAACCATGTAATGAAGATGGTGTTAAGCGATATATCCTCTCTCTAACACAAAAATCAGTGTTTATTGAAGGAAGTTCATGGGGGACCCATTGTTTCTGTAGATGTTTGTACCTAAAGGGCTCCTCGAAGTTGCCTTTGCTCTCATCATCATAAGAACATGACCCCCCTTGAGAAAGGAAAAATTCCATGCGTTGATTGAATTTCTTTATGATATTTTGACCTTGAGTTGTTCTCCTTGATTTAGATATACTAAATTTCTCATTTTCTTCTTCCATTCCTACATTTTCCTCACTCGAGGAAGATAAATATGATAAATACCTATTCACTGGTACTTGCACTTCATGAAATGAGAGAGACAGGTGGAAATGAGAGATATATTTTACAAATGGTAAAAGAAGTTAATCTCTATGGGGTGTATTGACTTATACCTGACAATCCATGAGACTGTGTGGGATACCTGACAAAAGATAATAGTTATATAATCAGACAAACATAGTTCACTCCATATTTTTTATTACATCTTGTGAAGGACATCATACATTGTTAAAATTATCTATTTATCCTACAATATTTTGAATATCACAACATTGCATATAACTAAACATCTCAGCATTGCATGAGACACCACTATTGTGGCATTTCGTCAAATAGTTCTCGTGCCTTGCCAGTGTTTTTATTACATCTTGTGAAGGACATTATACATTGTTAAAATTATCTATTTATACTTTCAAAATTGGCTAACTCCATTGCATGGAACAAAGAGAATCCCCCGTGATTTAATATCATTGATGTGCAAGGAAATAGAAAATTATGAGAAGCAAATCTCATAAGATAGTATTTAGATTAAATGCATTGATATACAAAAATACACTCTTTTAAAATGAAATTTCTGTTAAGAAAAGATCAAAGATATAAGTAGGACATATAAAACAAGGTGAATTAGAGTAGTTAGATATTCACGCTAAAACCAAAAATGCCATTAATATGAAACCCTAAGCATATTAGTGGGAAAAGTGCAGATTTCAACCCAAAACAATCATTAAAACATGCCAAACATCGACCATAATTGTACATTTCATTCATGTCATTGATATTCTTCTTCATCCATCTCATCATCAAGATCATCATTATCAACGACATCATCACCACCACTATCATCATCATCGTCATCATCAACATCATCATCATCATCATCATAATCATTGTCATCTTCCTCCTCATCATCATTGTGATTAGTAGTAGCATCATCATCATCTTCTTCTTCATATTCTTCTTTGACTAACTCTCAATTGTGATCATCATCTACATCATCTTCCACTTCTTCCTCTTCCTCGATATCTTCTTCTTCCATCACATTATACTTTATCGACCTTCCTCTTGGATCATGTCTAACAATAAATGACCAAACAGGTTTATGTGGAACCTCTGAGTAAAACACCTGCTCACATTGGCTTGGAAGAACATAGGGTTCTTCCCCAAATGGCTCAAACAACCTTGTATTAATCATTGGAAATCCATTGTCATGTTCAATAATAGTTCTATCAAGATCATCTTGATTGAGTCGTAGTCTGTACCATTTCATGACTAAGAGAAATAATTTGAAGGAATTAAATTCACAGTCAAGTATATCAACCAAAATACCATAGTATCAATTTTGTGACTCTCAAGGATGTAAGTCATTTCTAGATGAAATATTGGTCACCTAGAAGACTACACTTATCCCAGAATCACAAGTTATCTTCGTGTCATCCAAATTTTTGATGTGAAATTTATAACCATTGCATAACATAGCCTTTTGGTGTTTCACCTACAATAATGTCAAACATGTATAAATTATTGCATCACAAGTTGAAAAACATACAGTTGATTAACAAATTTATAAGTACCCCGAGATCTCTTAAGCCATATGGTAAATCTATTTCTTTTTGTGTAACATTGGGATCTCCATTGTGATGAGCTTGTATAACCAATGAAGACATATATTCTCATTTTAATCTGTGACCATAATTTTGACATCGTTCAATCCATACAGTCATCCAATCTTGATTGTTTGCAATAAAAAAATGTAATGCATCCCACTCTTTAGCAACTGTACAAAATTTAATAGATGACTTACAACAAATTTATTTTGAATATTAAGAATTAATTAACTATAATAACATATCATAATTTATTACCTTTCAGTTTCCTAAATCTACCGTTGCCCACCAAGTACCCCCCTTCAAATTTTTTAATGGAGTTGAGATCCCAAATGCAATCTATATGGGTCTTTTCTACAAGATTAGGAAGATATTGAGTAATGTAATCCCTCATCTAGTATACCATATATCCCTCAACCATAGAACCCTCGAGATGTGCTCTTTTTTGTACCAAACCCTTAAAAAATTTCAAGTGTCTCTCAACCATCCACATTGGCCTAGTCTGTACAGGTCCACACAATTCAATCTCCTCAACTTGGTGTATGAGGTAGTGTTCTTGTGCATTGAAAAAAGTTGAAGGTAAACACTTTTGTATTTCACACATTAGATGAGGAATTATTTTCTTCCAATATTTTATATCTTCTTTATGGATTTCTTTTGATGAAAACTACCTACAAGGGATTCAAGACACAAAAATATATAAATACGAGACTTTACAATATGTTACTTGTTTGATATATTAAACAAATATCACTACTTACCTCATGTATTTTCCAAGATCATATATCACATGTTTGATATTATTGTTGAATTTCTCTAGGAGTGATAGGGGTCACAAATACTGCAACAATTATCAACTAATCATTTCATACAATGAAAATTTAATGTAGTTACTGTTACCCAAATTTTCCTCATCTGGTAGAATTGGTTACAGGTGGAGTAAAATGAGGCTCCCACAAGGGTTGAGCCCAGCCTGTAAATGACTTTGGGGTTTTGGTTTTGGTCATGTCCTCTGCATATCTATTCAGTTCCCTGTTCTTCCTTGACTATGCAAATAACCTAAAAAATGAAATCCTGAGTGTTTCATGGTAAACCCTAGATTGGCCATTTCTCACTCTATTTTCCCATTACCTTTTCAAGTCACTTAAGTTCATAAAAGTTCCATGTGTGATTTTTAGCATTACCTTTTGTCTCTAAGTCGCATGAGGAAGAAGACATATTTTATTTTACTCGATGACCCCAAGATTTCCCTTTAGTCACGTAGTCTCCCAATATAAACCAAGGTTAATAAAGTATCATGAGGTACTGCGACTAAATGTTTTCTTAACCCACAAATATAACTGAGTAAAGTAGGATAAGGGTAAAATTACTTTTAGTTAGGAGGTCTCATGATTAACTACAAGGGTAAGAATCCTTTATGAAACTTTGAGATTGTCCAGTCGCCAAGTCTCCAATTTATCCATGGTTAAAACAGGTTGAGTTAAGTTAAGTGCTAATGTAGGTGACAATGGTGACAAGGCAATAGTAAACAAATGACATGAGGACACGTATCTTGATGGGCCCATGTTTCATACTCCTTTGGTCTCCAAGTCTCATAACCGCGACAGGGTATTCCATACTATTTTGCGACTATGAAATCACCTTTGTCGCGGGGTCTCCAAAAGGATACAGAATTAATAAAAAGATAAGGAGATGGCAAGACTGCATTGTCATCGAGTCTCATGATATAACTGAGGTTAAAAGGAATAGTTGGGAGATTCAGTGACAAGGAAGGAAAGGTAACCCAAGATTATAATATGAAGCCTAGGTAGAGTAAAGTCATCTATGACTATGTTTCAAAGAAAAATCAGATTTTGATCTCAACCGTTGATGCATATATCTACACCAGCTATGACCATTGTCATACAAATATTTTAAAAAATTCAAATATCCTTGCAGATCATATTTTAACAGTTATGGCAGAGCTGACTGGCAGAGGATTAGATGGATAAGGGGCAACCCTTCAGGAGGAGTAAGGGGTTGAGTCAGGTTTTCTTAAGGGGCAATCTGATTTTTGGTGTTGTTCTCTACAAATAGTATGGTTGATTTGACCCAAGATAGGTTTCCTAATTAAGACCTCGTTCCATGTATTTTCGACTGGTCTTCTTTCACCTCTGATCCACTGACCTTTTCCAAAGATTTTCATTTATGGCAAGCTACTTTTCAAAGATTGATCTGATCTTCAGTAGATGATTCCAATTTTCTTCTGATGGATTGGATAGTTAGGGTTTCTATTATTCAGAAAGAAAACATATTATAATGTAACCTTAATAATTTTTGGGGACTCCAAGCCTGCATGCTGGGGAGTATATATATCAGTTTTGAAGAGCTTTAGAGCTCGAAGAGTTTTCCAGACTTAGAAATTATCTGTGGCATTCTTTCTGCCCTTTGATTTCTGCAGTTTGTAATCTTTCATTGATGTTTAGATATTGCAGAGGATTTTTGTGACATATTTTCTGTCCCTGGGCTTCCTTGTCTAAATTTCTCTTACTAAATTAGAATATATTGAGTGATTTCTAATGAAACATTGAAGTCTTTGAGCCCTCTTTCTTTTGTAATAGTGTGTACTACTATGGATGATTTGATTTAGATGAGTTTGTGGATATTCTACAGTCCCCTATCATTTTGTCTCATTCCTGTGCCGAATTGCAAAATTAGATGTCTATTTGTAGGTCATAGTCCATGTCTACTTACAGTAAATAAGCTATTTTTTGTGAAATCACTTCTTTCCCTGAATAGCCTCTGCTTGTCTTGGGCCTCTCTATGAAATACTTATGAAAACCTATCTAGGAATTTGTGTTCTTTCGGTTCCAAGGTTTTCATGCTAAGATTAGTCAATGTATTGTGATTTAGGTCACCTTCAGTGTATCATCTAGTAGGATAACTTGCTTTCAGTCATTTCCCTTTCATGCATTCCTTCTATCCCTTTTCCCTCAAAGATTTAATTTCCTATTAAGAAGCAAATTTGGGTGACATACCAAGAGGAACCGGCCTAGAATCTGAAGGTCTCGTCTTGGTTAGCAAAAGGTCCCACAACCTTGAGATGATTCCCATGTTACACTAGATTACCAAGACTACAAGAGCTTGGGTAAAGGGTGCAAATCTAGGTGTCTAACAGTTACACAAATATATTGTAAATACAAAATACTGTGACTTACCTTGATTAAGGTATGCCAATCATGCATTTTCATCCCTGACCCAAAACCACTTTTCTTTGATATGAGATTGCTTGTATTTGCAGCAAATCCTATAGGAAATCAAAATTTTTGTATGACTTCTTTTATGGAATTACTTTGTTGCTCTATTAATAGCCAAGGAAGAGAACTTGCATTAATTCAATCTCCATTGCTATTTGATTCAATGATATTTTTCATTGCATGATTGGAATCATGAATGCCACTAAATTTTTTTCCAAGTTTTTCTTTGTCATGCCTTCCATCCAATTTTCCACAGTATCTCTGTTACATTCTTTCCAATATGCATAGTATCAAAAAAATGCACAATTTGTAGATGTTCATAGTAGGGAAGCCTACTAAATTCTCTGGGATAACATTTTATTCCCTTTTGAAGCTGGTTAGTGATGCCTTCACGACCTTCAAGATCATCAACTACATAATTAGCCAATAAAACACGATCGAAATATATAATTTTCAAACATCGACCTATTGGGATTAATGGAAAGTAGTACTGAGAGGGGAGGGGTGAATCAGTACCTCTAAAATTTTTAACTCTTTTCACCATTCATCATTAGTAATTATTCATTACAACATTACCAACCATTACTATTATTCTTTCTTATGCATGTAGTATTAATTCATAATCTTCAATAGTTTGCAACATTCATAGAAACATTCATGAAAGTAATAAAAACATAACACAAGATATGATATCATAGAAAACTCCTGTTAGGAAGTAAAAACTACGGTGGGGATTGCACCCACAAAACTTCACTATCTGTAGAATGGAAGGGAGTTGATAAAGTCTTACAATTTGATCACTTCTGATGATCTACCCTATTAGGAGTATTAGGGTGGAGACCGGTTAAGATTTACTATGTTAAGAGATTTTGCAACACTGATTTAAGTGTGCACTCAGTTAAGAGATTTACAATAGGACTGTTAAGTCCACCTTTTTTGAAAGGATTTCTGATGTGTACTATACTTGTTAGAATGAGTACATATGATTGACCTGACTGTATGCAATCTACAATTTCTGATTAAAGATCCATTAAATCTCTCATAATAATAATATCACCTTAAGTGACTGATTAATACCTTTCTCTGCTTGTCGGTTACCTGTGTTCTTGTTCTTGAAATTGATTTGATTCTTTTCTGTCCTTCTACATGAAATCTCTTGTTTGGTCTCTAGACGCTCTCTCTAGCTACAATATTCATTGAACAACAACTATTTACAATGGATTGAGTATCTATTTATACAAGTATTTGACCTATCTTAGAATCACGTATTACAATGTTAATTCTTAGATCCAAGGTTTACAACTTGACTTTGATCTTTAGTTTGCATGCTTTAAATTAGTAAAAATAATTAAAATAATAATAAATACATTTCTTCCTCCACACATAATGGATTTAAAAGAAAATCAAGAAGCTATAAATACAACTTCAGTGATTTATCTAACGTGGAAAGTCAGATCCACTTTTTGCAGGATGTAACTGACAGTCGATTCTTGGTCATCGGGTTGAACTGATCATCAGATTCCCTTCATCTATCGGGTTCCTCTCTGTGTTGTTCTGTCGGGTTGCACTATTGTTACTCGTCGGGTTCCATTAACATTTTTGTCATCGGGTAACACTAAATAGTGTTTGTCAGGATGCTTTGAACTTTGCAGTATCAGGTAACCTTGGTGTCGGGTAGTGTTGTTCCCTGTCTGTCAGTGTAGTGTAAACGAATGGTGTAGATCATGTTTTTCCTTGTATATACTAATGACAAAATATAATGCCTTCAATCTCCCCCTTTGACATTAGTATCAAAAACTGATATGTGCATAATACTAAAGTGTTTAGTATGTACACCATGTCTATATCCTTGTCATTATATGACTCCCCCTAACTATATGCATCGGTATAGTATAAGTATATATGTACATCTGTATACTTGTCTCTGTACTATACATTCCCTATTCTTTTCTCTTTTAGTTGTATGCCTATACATAGCATTTTCTCTTTTCCTTTTCCCCTTTTATACTAACTAAACTGTACATATCATTTCCCCCTTTATTTGATACTCATGACAAAAATGTACAACTTATAAGATGCCAAAAATTGACAAAAATGTGCAACTTAAAATGTGTCAAGAATATGAGAATGGGTTGTCTTGATGTCTTCGAGCAATTTCTCCCATTTTTATTTTAGGAGTTCTAGTGCCATGTGCTCTAGCTCTAGGCTTGCATGCATATCATAAATTCTATCTAGGACAGACATTTTAGGGGTGGAAATTAGCGTGTTTGCCTCTATCACATGTTGTTGCAGTAGTGAAAGAGTCAGTAAGAGTTGAGCTTGGAGCTCATTTACCTCATCTCTGTACTTAGTCTCTGCAATTTGTATGTCATGTCTCAATTTCTGAGCCTGTTTGGGTTGTTCATTATGCAATTTAATTGCCTCTTCATTATTTGTGAGACTTTGTGCACTTTTCTTAAGATCATCATCAATTTGTGCTATCTTTTCAGTATAATCCTGTGTGAGTTGATCAAGTGTACACAATTTTTGTATCAAAGTAATAGCTTCTAAGATTATTGGATCTATTGTGCTAATCAATTCAGAAAGATTTACCTTTTTGAATACCACTTCCTGGCTTATCTTCTCAGCTAGCTTGAACTCATACTTCTATTCAATTCTCTCTTCCATGACCTTTTCAGCATCAATGTTCTGTGATGTGATTGCCTCTATGAGAACCACTAGTTGATCAAGCATCGGGGTTGTCTGATCAACATATACATCCGGTACTATTTGTTGAAGTATCCCTCTTTCTACTTCTAGTACCTTTGCCTCTGTTGTGGCTTTCCTTAATTTGTTTTTCATTGCCTTTCTCTCACAGAGTTTTGCATATTTGGTCAATTCAGTTGGATCCAATGTCCTTGGATCAAAAAATGGTATATCAATGATTTCATCTAGAGTTACTGGATTCTTATGCTTGTTCTTCTTCTTCTTTGAGACTTTTGGGGACGCAGATGTATGAACTACCATTGCTAGTTCATTTGTTCTTTCTGAAGTGTTTGGTGAGGGTTTTGTAGAAGATGCTTCTTGTGTTTTCCTCTTGGGGTGCACCCGTTGGTTTGGTGAAGACATCTCTCCATCCACCTTGGGTGTCTCTACAAATTTTTCTTCTATTTTATTCTCCAGCTCATCCTTCTTTTCCTCTTCACTCTTATCTTTTTTCTTGTCCTTATCTACCTTTTGTGTTTCTTCTTTATTTTGATCAGTAGAGTTATCTTTCTGATCGCCGGTTGTAGCCTTTTCTACAGTTGTGTCCTTTGTATTATCGGTGGTGTCTTTTACTCTAGCTTCACCCTTGTCCTCAGGTGTGCTTGTGTCCTCTATAGTAGATCCACCATTACCCTCTAATATATTGATTGAATTCATTAATACATGCATATTTCTTTGAGTGGTAGCTTGGGCTGTATCCAAAGTGGTGTCCTGCTTGTTGGTTTGATCGTTTAGAGCAGTGACATCCTCATCTTTTTGTATCTTTTCTGCAGGGTCTGGTTCTATTAAGTCCATGACTAAAGTGTCCTATAATGTCTCATTAGCAATATTCATTTCTTTACCATCTGATGTCTGCAAATCTTGTTGTTGTCCCTGATCCTTAAGTGTTATGAATATAACATCATCTTTCTTCTGTGGATCTTTATCCGAGTCATAATTTGTGATGTCTTGAATGTCAAGATCATCCATGACTTTGTCCAATTCAATTTTCTCTATTTCTTCAACATTGTCCAAAGCAATGTGCTGAGGACTTATCTAGTCTTTCTCCTCCTCTTTATGAGGTGTGTCGGTAAGAAGTAACTATTCCTCATGACTTCTTGACTCTTCTGGCAGATCTAATAGATGTCTCCATTTTATTTCGGTCACATTGTCTAGCTCTATAAACTAATCTTCAAGCACTTCATAAGCTCTTATCTTGGCTACAAACTTGCATGAGTGCTTCTTCATAATCTCTTTGATTTCTTCAATCTTAGATTTGGGAGGCATTAGTTTTACAAGTACCCTCTCCCTTGCTTCTCTCTTAGTTTGTAGAGCATATGAACACTGTTGGGATATTCTATTACCCGACTCTTTAGGTATTTGGTTGATGAATTCAGCTGGTACATATTTGTACTTGACCATTGCCCTTATTATGACATCTTGTATCTTATTTTGGTCCTCTAGTTTGAGTGTATCCCATTGCTTGATTTTCTTGTCATGCATTGTGCCAGATGCAGCAATAAATTCAACAACCTCATCAATTGTTTGATTCATGTAATTATTATTTACCACAGCAAGTTCATCTTCTTTAGAATCCTCTATGTCAGCCTTAGTTTTGACCATTCTTTTTCTCCTCTTTGGGGTTGTTGCCTTTACAGTTTGCTACCATTTTTGCTTTGCTGTTGGTTTCTTCCTCTTATAGGTCCTTACTTGACCTTTCTTAGGAGGTGTGGTGTCAGTTTTAGCAGTTTGACTCCTTGTCCTCTGCTTCTTTGTAGGAGGTGGAATCTTCTTGAGATTCTATTCTATGACCAATAGAATATTATTGAGATTCTTAACCATCTTATCATTTTAATTGATAGTCTTCTTTATTTCTAAGCCTCTTTTTATCTTATATCTGGCCTCTTCATAGGTTCCAAACCTTGGCTGTTTGCTGTCAATAGGCTCATTGATTAATGCATTAATTGTATTTGTAGCCTAATTTATGTTGATTTCATAGTCCAGTGGTGCTAACCAATCTGTTCTTGGTACAACCAGTTTAATGTGGGTGAAATCTATGTCCACCATAAAACATATCTCATCCCTATTTTTTCAACAAGTTGTTCAGGGATCCTTGTCCTTTCCATCATCTTTTCCTTGAATTCAAGGAAGTATGTAGTCATAACAGATTCAAAATTATCTCCTAGTGACTTAATTAGTTCACTAATTTGTAATGTCACCGGTTTTGTAGTGTCCCACTTTACTTTTCCTACTAAAGGAAAGTACTCTTGAAAATATAAAAATATACACATGATAAGTGAGCCAAACTTACATATGTTGGTCTTTGTGGACCTGATTGTGTTCATGTTTTCATCAAGTTGTTTCAACAGGATCTCACATAGATCCATCTATATGCCCTTGGTTACAATATTGTAAGCCATGCTTACTAATGTTGCAAATATGGTGTTCAACCTGCTTTCTTGAAAGATTTTATACCCAATCACATATGCACTGAACCTCAGTTCCTCATCGGTGATGGTGTTTACTTTCAATCCTCTGTTGTCCCATTCAACTTTTGTGAGATTTGTGACTTCTGGCCTGGAGGGATGCTTGTGAGCCTTAGGCTTGTCAGTTATTGGATAACCAGTGACAGTGTGAAGGACATCCTTGGTTATTTGTTTGGGTTGATCCAACCACAACTTCTGGTCATGAAATCTGATAAGCACCAACCTAATCCAGTAAATCTTGAAGTCCCTTGAGAAATATAGGGAATTAGTTATCCCTTTGACCTCTAAGTGTTTATGCTCTTCCTTTAGGTTTCCTTCTACATCACAAAGCTTCTTATAAGCTTCATCCATCTCTAGATCTCCTATTTCGGCAATCTTGCAGTGAATATAAGACCTAACGTCTTCTATGAGCAAAACCCTAGGTGGAATTTTAGAAAACACGTCAGTTTCATCATGTTGTGATGTAATCTCTGGGCATATCTTATATTTGGGATCTACACATGTGCTATTCTTTATCAAATTAACCACATTCCTTTTATCACTTTTGATCTTAGCAGTTCTTGAGGTGGTTTCCATTATTTTTCAAGTTTTAGGGCTTTCTAGAAATTTAGGGCTTTCTTGAAAAATAACGACAGAGATATTTTGGTGCCCTCGGTACTTACTTCAATCTGTGATAATGATGAATGTTCTATTTTCTATGTGCTTGGATTGATTCGAGGATGCTCTACTTTCTACTCTTCAATCGCTCTATTTTTTGCTCTACTTTCTCTTCAAATCGTGGGTGCAAAATGAAGTTGTCCCGTCATCTATTTATAGAATTTTTGCCCTAAGTCTTGTCATAAATGCTCAATGACTTGTTGGGACATGAAGACAGAATTTGTCAGGAAGAATTTTAAATTCATCATCAGTGTTGACATGATGCTTGAGACTGCTATTAACAATTTTACTTTTACCGATGGATATCGGTATTCTGTCGTGACAACTTTGTAACTTTGTCTTCTTACTGATGGTTGTCAGGTTACATTGGTAACTTAACCATTTTATGTGTTGACTGAAAGATTATGGTAAGTGTAAAATAGTTTATCCATTATGTTCACTGATGATTTTCAGTATGTGTATACCGACGGGGTTGTTTTCTCAGAATTGAAACAAGTAACATAATATGCATCTTTATTATGCAGATTTTGATTATCTATCAATTTGTATAATGGAACTGATGCAAAA
>MU224932.1:175754-198213 GCA_018584345.1 Thuja plicata
GTGTATACCGACGGGGTTGTTTTCTCAGAATTGAAACAAGTAACATAATATGCATCTTTATTATGCAGATTTTGATTATCTATCAATTTGTATAATGGAACTGATGCAAAATATGACTTGGTGTAGTGCATTTCCATACTTGTTCAACTCAAGTGGGGGTGGTAATGTCACCAAATCCATTGGATGGGATGTCACCATTTGCATTGCTTGGTCCAACTTCATCATTGCTTGAAGCTTTTCTCCACATTTTGTCTCTAGCCCTCCAGATATCTTCAATGGTGTTTCCATTGGGATATATGCTTGTCTCTGTCATTCGGTCTTTGCAATCCTTTTTGAAATGACCAACTTTGTAATAGTGGAAGCATGACATTCTAGGGTTTGACCAGCCTCTAGACCTTTTGGTCCATGCTCTCATGTAGTTTGCAAGAATGTGACCATATCTATGACATGTTGTATAGTTTATCCATGTATTTTAGTCCCATACATATTGATTATCGATTCTCTTTGGTTGATAGGGAGTTTCTTGACCTTTAGGCTTCCATGCTTGCCTTTTCTTTTCCAACATTCAAGACTTGTGTGCCCATTCATCTTGCATGTAGGATAGTATTTTTCCATGTAGGTTTCCTTCGTTGGTTGTTCCATCTTAGACTTACATTCATATGCTTTATGTCCTTTCTTGTTACATTTATAACAGAATCCTATGAATGAAGATGTAGATTTAGGAATACCTTTCATTTTGCCTCGGCATACATTTGATGTGTGGCCTTGTTTTCCACAGTGCTTGCATGTCATCTTTATTGGTCTTGTATTTTCATAGACATTCTTTGGATTGACTTGATTTGATGATTCTTCATTTTTGGTAAAGCCTAAACCGTTGTTTTTGTTGACTCTTCATTGTCCTTCAAGAAAATCATCCATTCTTTTATTCCTCTCTTCAGCCTTTCTGATAACTTCATTATGTTGTTGCTGAATTCTAACCTCATGCTTTAGTTTTTCATTCTCTTCTCTTAGTTCACCAATAGCTTGTACTCTTTCAATGAGTTTTATATTCAATTTTTTTTCTTTTTGACTCATTAGAATAATCTAATTTGTGATCTCATGGTGATGCTCATCATTTCTTTGAATTTCTAACTCCTTCTCTTGTAGCTTTTCTATAATCTTCCTTCTGTCATCAATAGAAAGTGTTCTTTCTATTTCAGCTTGTCTAGCAGAACTCATCACATTAATCATTCTTACCATTTGGCTCTCTTGACTGATTTGCAACATCTTTATTTGCTTTGTCAGATGTTGATTGATCTCCTTCAGATTTGTGATGTTCTTTTCTGATGTATTACTTGTATTTGATCCTGAAGATTCAAAGAAATCTGGAATCTCTTCTTCTTGATAATATTTTTCATTGCTCCGGGTTGCCATACCTTTCCTCTCATCCATCAGATCTCTCATCTTGATTCTAGCCTCTTTATACTGTTCATAGAACATCTGTATCTCAAGCTTTTTATTCTCAATATTCTTATCAAGTTTGTACTTATCCATTGTATGATATTTTCTCTTAAGCCTTTAAGCTTTTCCAAGAAGAGACTTAGCTCTGATACCAATTGTTGGGATTAATGGAAATTAGTACTAAGAGGCTTTTAACTCTTTTCACCATTCATCATTAGTAATTATTCATTACAACATTACCGACCATTACTGTTATTCTTTCTTATGCATGTAGTATTAATTCATAATCTTTAATAGTTTGCAACATTCATAGAAACATTCATGAAAGTAATAAACACATAACACAAGATATGATATCGCAGAAAACTCCCGTTAGGAAGTAAAAACTGGGGTGGGGATGGCACCCACAAAACTTCACTATCTGTAGAATGGAAGGGAGCCGGTAAAGGCTTACAATTTGATCACTTCTGATGATCTACCCTGTTAGGAGTATTAAGGTGGAGACCGATTAAGATCTACTTTGTTAAGAGCTTTAGCAACACTGATTTAAGTGTGCACTTAGTTAAGAGATTTACAATCGGAATGTTATGTCTACCTTTCTTGAAAGGATTTCTTATGTGTACTAAACTTGTTAGAATGAGTACATATAATTGACCTGACTGTATGCAATCTACAACTGCTGATTACAGATCCATTAAATCTCTCATAATAATAATATCACCTTAAGTGACTGATTAATACCTTTCTCTTCTTGTCGATAGCCTGTGTTCTTATTCTTGAAACTAATTAAAACAATAATAAATACATTGCTTCCTCCACACATAATGGATTTAAAAGCAAATCAAGAAGCTATAAATACAACTTTAATGATTTATCTGACATGGAAAGTTAGATCCACTTTTTGCGGGATGTAACTGACTGTCGATTATTAGTCATCGGGTTGAACTAAAAGTCTGTCAGCGTTCCTTTGTTGAATTGATCGTTGGGTTCCCTTCATCTGTCAGGTTCCTCTCTGTGCTGTTCCGTCAGGTTTCACTGTTGTTACTCGTCGGGTTCCATTAACCTTTTTGTCATCGGGTAACACTGAATAGTGTTTGTCAGGATGTTTTGAAATTTGTAGTATCAGGTAACCTTGGCGTCGGGTAGTGATGTGCCTTGTCTGTCGGTGTAGTGTAAACCAATGGTGTAGATCATGTTTTTTCTTGTGTATACTAATGGAAAAATATAATGCCTTCACAACCATTAGGTGGAATGATATTACCTTGAATTATATTATATTCCAACTTCCATAGGTGAGGTGTCATTCTTCAAGGCTTTGATGTAGTCTCTTCTTTCCCATTGAAAAGATGTTTTTCTGCACTTCGATACTTATGATTTCTGGGGAGGAAGTGCCTATACTCATCAAACACTTTCTTTCTTAAACTTTTGGAATGCTGAGATTTCATCTTTGGACCACACATTGGACATGAAAATTTTCCCTTTGTTTGAAGACCTACAAGATAATGATACAAGTGGATTAAATATGTTAATTTTTAGAATTAGAATTATCGCTTACAACTAGAATTTACCATAACATACCACATAAATGTGTCAACCCTGGAGCATCATGAATTGTCTACACAAACATTGCATAGAATTGAAATAGTCTTTGTCCAATTGGTCTAGAGATGTCATACATAGTGAAACCATTCCATAACACCAACAACTCATCGATAAGAGGCACAATATATACATTCATATATTTCACTTGGTACTTACCTAGTTGAATTAACAACAACATCAAATAATTATTGTGGCTATTTCAATCCAAGACTTATAATTACATGTAGATAACTATAAAATAATAAAATACCTGGAACAATCATTGCCAAAATAATGTGCTCCCTCTTTATTGACATCCATGGAGGAAGTTTATTGTTGATAAAAAAAATAGGCCACACCGAGTAAACAGATCTCATCTCTCCATATAGATTGACATTGTCTGCTGCCAGAGAAAGACTGAGATTTTGAGGTTCTTCTTTAAAGTGTGGCCACTTTTCCTATATGTTCATAAATGATGAACCATCCATAGGCATTTGAATAATGTCATCTTGACTCCTACCGAGTGCATGGTAATCCATAAATTGTGCCAAGCTATTGCACTTGAATAATCATTTCCGACGTGGAATAATGGGGATGTAACAAAGAACCTTGCGAGACAGCTTTTTGTCATTAGATCATCTCGATATCTTCTTGTATGGAATTCAGGGTACTCTGTTGCATTTTCATGTTCTTTATGATAAATAATATGATCTTTGGGACAAGCATGATACTCCATTCCAACATGTTTCATAGTGGCACATAATTCTCGATACGAGTGAGGGAGAACATTTAATGGTGGTAACAGAAACTCCCCTATAAAACTACAACAAAAAATATAATTCGTTACTATAAACAATCTTAATGGTACATGTTTCACCTTTTATAGACTATAATGATGTATATGACAAACCTTAGCATACGTGACATTGCTATGTTGGATAAACCATTCATAACCTTCAAATTCACCAAAAACAATACAACATAGAGAAGAGTAGATTGGGAGCCTTCGTAAAGGGCCATGTTCACCTTCTCAAGTAGAGGTATATCATGGATGACATCAATGTCATCCTCATCATAACTAGCAGCACCAACAACACCAATACCAAATGTGTCAATGATCAATATATTCATACCATCATCTTCAAATGTGTTTTCTGGCGCATGATCGTCATCTTCCATGGGATCATGATCTTCAGCTTCAATACTCGAACCTCCATGTTCCTCTATATTCACACCCCCATGTTCCTCTAAGATGTGGTGGTCCATATCACATACTACACTGGGGAGATTGACCTATATTAAAATGATGATAATCAAACCCCCATTCAATGTGATAATCAAACCTCCTTCCATGGTTCATATGTATATTAATTGTGAAAACAATATAAGAAACAACTTACCAATGGATGATAATCAAACCCCCTTCAATGTGACCATTCTCCCTATAATGTCTCCTTTCTATTTTGATTTTGATTCTTCTTGTCTTTAAGCCGTTACAACTCTTTCATGGACAATAACATTTGTCATCACATTCTCTTTAAAAGTTAGACAACAATCTAGCGATTGTTTCCCTATTTTGATCGAATTACCTTGTATTATCTAATATGATCCTTAATGTGTATATATGCAAAAATATTGGACATTTTATACTTAATGTTTATATTTTCACATATGGTTTTGATAGCAAATGGTCACTCTATTTTCTCATGGTGATAACTCTTTAGTTGTGACAAAAAATGTCAAACAAAAAATGACATGTTACGGTAGGTTTTATAAATGATATGTTACTTTGTAAATTTAACTTTAGGTTTTATGACTGTACATATATTTTCTCCGACTTCCCCACATTGTAATCATATCCACAGGTTGATATTGAATTCTATGTCAAGATTTACAACATTAAATTAATCATAGCTGGAAGACTCAGAGACAAGAAGAATATGAGTATAGCCAATTTTTAGAAGAATATGAATGAATGTAAACATACATAAGTGGATGAACATAAATAATGAAGGTACCAGACATTTCCTGAAGTAATGAAGTGTTGACCGGGGGTTTAATCTAGTATGCTCCTGTATGAGCCAGAACTTGCAAGGAAGGAAAAGATGGGGTTAGATCCAAAGGATCTAAGCAATGCCTAACACCCTATTACTGATCCTCATCTACAATTATGCATGTGCATAGTCAAGACATACACTTATAAAAGTCATGATAAAGCATAAGCAATGGAGGGGACATTATCAAGGTCAAATCAAAGGTCAAATTTCATGCCTTCAAATTTTATATATGTACAGTTATAAAATTTCATGACTTGAAATTTTATAACATAGTTCCTTAGAATTTGATCTTCATATGGAAGCCTTGACTTGAGGTAGGCATTCAAGCTTTGTCTTCTCATTAACTCAATTTCATTTTGATGGCATTTGTTGATTTAATGGCACAATATGAATGTTAATACTGACATTGTTTACATCTTTGCATTTGGAATGCTTGATGACCCGCGAGCTTTGAGGGCCATGTCTATGCAGCACAATATTTGCACCTTAGTTAACAAAATATGTTAACAACATGTATGTTAGCCTATTGTGTTTGTTTGAAAATTACTAACACATGTTAACACAATAGGCTAACATACATGGTGTTTACTAAGGTGCAAATATTGTGCTGCATTGTTTATGAGCTCATTGTTTAATACTGACATTGTTTACATCTTTGCATTTGGAATGCTTGATAACGACCAACTTTGAGAGATAGGGCATCATTTTTATTACCTTCAAGGAATTGTGTGAAGTATTTTTATCTCTCTTTATTTGTTTTGCTGTTGATATTCACTATGTGGTACTCCCTGTTTATGATCATTTCATGAGGTAATATCTTGATGGATCGCGGGCTGCAAGCTAGGGCATCATGCATTGTTTATGAGCTCACTGTTTGAGCACCACATGACCCTGCTACTATCATGACACCATGTGGAGCATTTAGGCATTTGATTTATACTGATATTGATGCTCACTGATGTTTCCATGCTCGTGAGTTGTCTGCATCATTGATTGGCATTATTTTATTAGTGATGTCCCTATTTGATTAACCGATGCTCTATTTGTTATATTTTAATAGTAGAAATATAAAAAATAGAGCATCGACAAATCAAATAGGGACATCAATAATAAAACCATACACTTACTGTTTTGAATTTGACATATGTTAGAATAGTAAACTATGCTATAAAATTTCAAGGCATGGAATTTTATAACTGTACATATATTTTGTGAGTATAATTGTACAACAGAAGAACACCCACATGCCTTGGTTGTGATTGGTCTGTGAAAGGTTTTGGTTTGAATTTCCTAATTGAGATGTCATCCTAAGATTCAAAAAGACCAAGGTAACAATAAGTCTTGAATATAAATGCATAATTTTGGATCCTCAAGTAGGAGTTGTGATGCAAAGGAAGAACACTTATGGGTTTACCCACATAAGGTCAATGGTTTCATTCATTTTTCTTTCAAGTGCTCTTGGGTACTTTCCTTGGCCTCCAGGCTTGGGCATCTTGTAGGGGTTGAGCCAAAATTACGAAGGCAATAAGGACACATATAAAAACAGGTTTGGGGACTTTTAGACTTATGTTCAATCCTTATTAATGGTTCTTGTTACCATATTTTTCATGCCCATTCCTTTGGTAACCTAATTACTAGATGAGTGACTACAATACCCTAGTTTGCATTATTAGATGATCTTGTTTAATTCATGTTAATTTCATGAAAAGATACATGTAAAGGAAAATAAATTTATGCCTCTAAATATTACATGTATATATATGCCAAATAACTTGTATATACTATACAAGGAAAGGAACTGAAAGATAAAATAATCTGGGCCCACATAGGCCGTGAGTATAGCCAACTTTCAGAAGAATGTGCAAGACTACATGCATACATAAGAGGATGAAAATAAATAACAAGGGTACCAAACATTTCCTGAAGTGATGAATTTTTGACCCGGGTATGAATCCAGTGTGCTCTTGTGTGATCTAGGACCTAAAAAGAAAAGAGAGATGGAGGTTAGATAAAAAAGATCTAAGCAATGAATGACATCCTATTACTGATCCTCATCTACAATTATGCATGTGAATAGTCAATCCATACACTTATGAAAGAAAAACCATGCTACAAGAAATGTGCACTCAGAAGAATGCTGCAGAAAGGAAAGAAGATACCATGTTTTTCCTCATGAAATGATCATAAACGGGGAGTACCACATAGTGAATATCAACAACAACAAAAATAAAGAGAGATCAAACACTTCACAAAATGCCTTGAAGGTAATAGCAATGATGCCCTATCTCTCAAAGCTTGCGGGTCATCAAGCATTCCAAATGATAAGATGTAAACAATGCCATTATTAAACAATGAGATCATAAACAATGCATGATGCCCTAACTTGTAGTCTGTGAGCCATCAAGACATTTCCTCATAACATTATCATAAACGGGGAGTACTACATAGTGAACATCAACAAAAAAACAAATAAAGAGAGATCAAACACTTCACACAATGCCTTGAAGGTAATAGCAATGATGCTCTAGCTCTCAAAGCTCACAGGTCATCAAGCATTCCAAATGCAAAGATGTAAACAATGCCAGTATTAACATCCATATTGTGCCATTAAATAAAAAAATGTCATCAAAATGAAATTGAGTTAATGAGAAGACAAAGCTCGAATGCCTACCTCAAGTCATGGCTGCGATATGAAGATCAAATTCTAAGGAGCTATGTTATAAAATTTCAAGGCATGAAATTTTATAACTGTACATATATTTTCTTTGACTGCCCCACATTGTAAACTCAATGCTAAGGAGCAAAAAGTATGATGTCAAAAAGTATAAAATTTCATGCCTTGAAATTTTATAACATAGTTCATGCCTTGAAATTTTATAACATAGTATTAAATAGTGAGCTCATAAATAAGGCCGTGTCTATGCAGCACAATATTTGCACCTTAGTTAACAAAATATGTTAACAACAATTATGTTAGCCTATTGTGTTTGTTTGAAAATTACTAACACATGTTAACACAATAGGCTAACATACACGGTGTTAAAATATATTTTTAACAACATATTGTGTTAACATGTGTTTACTAAGGTGCAAATATTGTGGTGCATAGACATGGCTCATAAAAATGCATGATGCCCTAGCTTGCAGCCCGCGATCCATCAAGACATTTCCTCATGAAATGATCATAAATGGGGGGTACCACATAGTGAATAAAAAACAAATAAAGAGATATCAAACACTTACACAATGCCTTTAAGGTAATAGCAATGATGCTATAGCTCTCAAAGCTCGCGGGTCGTCAAGCATTTCAAATGCAAAGATGTAAACAATGCCAATATTAACATTCATATTGTGCCATTAAATCAAAAATTGCCATCAAAATAAAATTGAGTTAGGGCAGTGCAAAGTGGCAACTTTCCCATTTTACCACAGTTAGGGCCCTCTTTTGTCATGCTTTATGAGCTTTATATGGTTGATTGAGTAGGTCATTAGAATGTATACGATCAATCAAAGATGAAATTATTATTTTTGGGGGTCTTTAAGTAATAACCAAGAGCTATTATTTTATATTCTTATGTTTTATTTATAAAATATTTCTTGATTGTAACTATTTTAATGTTCAAAGGATGATTACAATCTCTTGATTGTAATTATTTTAATGTTGAAAGGACCATATAAAAGAAAGCATCAATGGAAGAATGCAAATTCAAGAATATAAATAAGTGAAGGATTTGGGTTATGTGAGCTTTTGTGTAGGAATATTCTCCAACAACTATGGCAGAAGTACAAGTGAGTGTGAATTGTTTGTTTAATATGATTTAGTAAAAAACTATGTTGATAATGTTTTGTTTTGGATTTTTAAGGACTCTGATCAAAATCCTATTCTGTCTGTTATGAGTAACCATGTCAATATGGGTGATATAGATTTTTGACATGATTGTTTCTGTCTATTTGTGGGTTACTCTTTCAATATATGTTGTAGTGTTTACCACATCTATTACAACTGCAGATCCCTTCTTTTTTTTTTTTACTTTTATAGTATCACATGCACACTAAGAAAAAGGACAGTGGAGGATAAGGATTCCCCTTCATAGGCCCTTTGTGTTGCAGACAATCCGTTTAGCATTTGATGAACCTTTTCTCTACCTATTAGTATTGCTACACTGTTGTGATTTTGTAGCTTTCCTTTTTCAGAAAGATGGGTTTAGACTGGATTAGTGGAGTCATGGTAGTAATGCTCTTAGTATTGGAGCTCTTGGCATGCCATTTATTTGGTTGTGTATCTGCCAAGGAGGTGGGTATTCATGCATGTATGCTAGTATATATACATTGAGTATTGACAGGGCTTGTGGTTTGTGATAAGTGGTTTAATAGGGGTGTGTTGTACATGTTTTTTTATAGGTATATGTTGTCTATTCAGGTGGCCATAGAGAGTTGCAGCCAGAGGAAGTGTCTAAAATGCATCATTCTATGCTTCTCTCTATCAAAGAAAGGTTGGTCCATTGTTACTGTACTACATGAGTTATCCTAGTTTCTTTTATTCTTGAGATCTCTAACATTTTGAGGATGGATCTTTGAGTATCATGAGTTATGCTTATTTCTTTCCATTCTTGAGCTCTCTAACATTTTGAGAAAGGATCATTGAATATGATTAAAAAATTGGTCTAAATAATAGACACAAGCGAATCTAGAAAGATAAATGCAGTAAAGTTGCTGATAGGAAATGAAAAATATTTGTTTCTTGGTTTTGTTAGTGTTAATGAAGCAAGGGAATCATTTCTATACAGTTACAAGCATTCTTTCAATGGATTTGCAACTCAAATTTCTCCTACAGAAGCTTCTGCCATATCAGGTAGCTATGTAAAAAGTACAATAAAAAACTATGCTTCATGTGCTATTACCACAACAGTTTATGGGGGTTGATTTCATAAAATGGTTATGGAAATTTTATGTTTTCTTGACAATTCATTTAACCTACCATTCTAAGAATATGATTGACAGGAGCTTGTTGAAAGTATATGAAAATTTATGTGGGTCAATTTTATAGAATGGTTATGGAAATTTATGTTTTCTTGACAATTCATCTAAACCTACCATTCTAAGAACATGAAAGAAAAAGAGCTTGCTGATGGTATGTGTAATATTATGGGTTTTTTTTTGTGTGTTGAGCATGTGTATGAGGAGGTAGCTATGCTTGAAAATAGATATTACTTTAAATACTTGTCCAAAGTTCCAAAAATTGGTTTCTCTGATGTACTAACTTGTAATGTTCACGTAAATCTCACCAAAGCAAGGGAACATAGATCAGTCAAGGAATTTTGGCATTAAATGTGTGATAATTTTGGGTTATGGTGAAGTTTAATGTCATCTTGTTCCACCTCCATTCTTAACTAAAATTCTATTTGTTATTAATATGATTTCTTCTGGATTAGTTTGTGATCAAACATAATGATCGACAAAAATATATCATATCTAATTTAGAAAATAACTGTAGAAACTTCATAAATCTAATTCTATTTGTTGGAAATAATGACATTCTCACAAATATAATGTACTTCTATATACTGAATGTAGAAATGGAAGGGGTGATATCTGTATTTCCAAGAAAAGGAAGAAGGATGCACACCACAAGGTTATGGAGTTTTTTGGGTATAGATGATGGGGCACAACAAGATGATTCTTCCTCTTCAAACACCCTATGGAAACTGGAAAAATATGGGGAAGATACAATAATTGGGCTCCTAGATTCAGGTGCACATACATTTTATGTTAATTATACATACAGATAGAGAGTATATTGGCATTTCATATATGTATCTTTAATCTAAGAAAATAGAACTTAATTGAAAGCTTTAAAAATGTATTTTTGACTTCAGACCTGAGCTCTTTTATAAATTTGGGTGTTTCATTCTAAACATGAGGGGTTCTCATTTTAGTTGAAAATTTTGGCTTGAAATCCTTCTATATTCACTTAAAGGTGGTGTTCATTGTATTCTCTAGAATAAATCTTGTTGTGCATATTTGAAAATTCAATATCTCTGATTTTATATGAGAAAACCTCTTTCTTTGATCCTATACAATGTACCAATGGTACTGGTCATATTTTGATTCTGTGCATATATTATTCCATCACTTTGTACATTGATTAGTATTGATGTCTTATAAATTTACTATATCATTTTACATGGGTCTCTCTGTTGTGCTGCTATGACATAAAGAAAATGATGACACATTGATCATTTAATTTTTGATGTTTATTTTGGTCACTGTTATGGAACTATATTTTAGTTCCTTTAGTTGGTACTTAATTTTACTTTGAAGTTATATCATACTCTTTATTTCACCCCTTCTCCTAATTTGAAGTAGTAACAACTCTTCAACTTGTTTTTAGTAGCATTTAGATATTTCACATATTCCTCCAGCTCCACTGTCTCCTAAGAATCATCTTCATGGTTTGATATAGATACAATAGTTACCTCATTATACATTGGTAAGCTAATTACTAGATGAGTGACTACAGTACCCTAGTTTGCATTATTAGATGATCTTTTTTAATTTGTGTTCATTTCATAAAAATATACATGTAAAGGAAAATAAATTTACATGTCTAAAGATTACATGTGTATATATATGCCAAGTAACTTGTATATACTATACAAGGAAAGGAACTGAAAGATAAAATCATCTAGGCTACTGTGAGCATAGCCAACTTTCAGAAGAATATGCAAGAGTACATGCATACATAAGAGGATGAGCATAAATAATAAGGGTACCAGACATTGCTTGAAGTGATGAATTTTTTACCCGAGTATGCATCCAGTGTGATCCAGAACCTGCAAATAAATGAGAGATGGGGGTTAGATAAAAATGATCTAAGCAATGAATGACATCCTATTACTGATCCTCATCTACAATTATGCATGTGCATAGTCAAGCCATACACTTCTGAAAGACAAACCATGCTACAAGACATGTGCACTTAGAAGAATGCTGCAGAAAGGAAATAAGATACCATGTTTTTCCTCATGAAATAATCATAAACTGGGAGTACCACATAGTGAATATCAATAGAAAAACAAATAAAGAGAAAACACTTCACACAACACCTTTAAGGTAATAGCAATGATGCCCTAGCTCTCAAAGCTTGTGGGTCATCAAGCATTCCAAATGCAAAGATGTAAACAATGCCAATATTAAATAATGTGTTCATAAACAATGCATGATGCCCTAGCTTGCAGCCTGCAAGCCATCAAGACATTTCCTCATGAAATGATCATGAACTGGGAGTACCATATAGTGAATATCAACAATAAAACAAATAAAGATAGATCAAACACTTCACACAATGCCTTGAAGGTAATAACAATGATGCCCTAGCTCTCAAAGCTCGTGGGTCATCAAGCATTCCAAATGCAAAGATGTAAACAATGCCACTATTAACATTCATATTGTTCCATTAAATCAACAAATGTCATCAAAATGAAATTGAGTTAATGAGAAGACAAAGCTCGAATGCCTACCTCAAGTCATGGCTGCCATATACCAAGATTCCAATCTTCCACAGTTAAGGCCCTATTCGCGCACGATGGTATACGATCACAAAAATTAGAAATGAGCCTTTTTCTTTCTTTTCTTTTTTGTTTATAATCACGCGGGTGTCAAAATTATGACAATATTGTCACCATCATGATAGCATCGGGGCACTTGAAAAAAGCACAAAAATCACACACAAATGATAGTGCCATTGCAAATTAGCGTCAAAATTCAACCCCAAATGTTGTAGTGGCAACAACAACAACATACTCTTCTTCTATAGTTGACTGTGATATGCATCCTTACTTCTCGCTAATCGAATTAACTATTCTTTCTCCAATAAATAATGCTCCACCAATAGTGCTCTTTCTGTCATCTATATTTCTAGCCCAATAAATATCTGTATAGACTTTCAATTCAAATTTCCCTTCTCTTTTATACCAAAGTCCATAATCC
Organism: Thuja plicata; assembly: GCA_018584345.1. NCBI lineage: Eukaryota > Viridiplantae > Streptophyta > Pinopsida > Cupressales > Cupressaceae > Thuja > Thuja plicata. Next base: position 188,822 of record MU224932.1, read on the forward strand.
TCAGTATTCTTCAGATATCTAAAAATTATTTTAATAGCTGTCATATGTGATTCCCTGGGGTTAGAAAAACATCTTTCAACTATTCCCACTGCATGTGCTATATCTGGTCTTGTGTGTACACCATACATCAATTTACCAATCATAGATCTGTACAATGTTTGATTTATCTCAGGTGTCTTGTCCTCTTTTGTCAATTTGCATCCTGTCACCATAGGTGTTCCGATTAGTTTTGATTCTTCCATTTTGAATGTCCTTAGTACTTCCTTGATGTATTTTGATTGAGTAATGCATGTTCCTGCAGTTTGTTGTAAAAATTGTAATCCTAGAAAAAAATTGATCTGACCAAACATCGACATCTCAAATTCTTTCCTTATTTTATCAGCAAATGAAGTGCATAGGTTATCATTATCTCCAAATATGATATCATCAACAAATATTTCAACAATAAGTGTCTTATATCATTTCCTCCTTTTAAATACAAATTTATGTTGTCACTAGTTCTAATAAATCCAATACTTATTAGATAAGAATGAAGTCTTTCATACCATGCTCTTGGTGCTTGCTTCAGTCCATATAAAGCTTTGTGTAACTTACATACCATGTGTGTCTGATCAGGATCAATAAATCCCTCAGGTTGTTCAATGTATACCTCCTCTTCAAGTATTTCATTCAAAAATGTGGATTTCACATCCATCTGATATACCTTGAATCCTTTATACGCAACGTATGCAAGTAGTATCCTTACTCCTTCAAGTCTAGCAATGGGTGCAAAAGTTTCTCCATAGTCAATTCCTTCTTCTTTTGCATATCCTTTGCAAACCAATCTTGCTTTATTTATGATTACATTCCCATCTTCATTCAATTTGTTTCTAAAAATCCATTTGGTGCCAATGATATTTTTATCACTCAGCCTCGGTACTAAAGTCCATGTCTTATTTTTTTGTATTTTCTCAATTTCTCCATTCATGTTATTAAACCATTCTTCATTTTCTAATGCATGTCTAACATTTTTAGGCTCAAATTCAAAAATTAAACAAGTGTAATCTCTAAACTTATTTCTTGTCAATATGCTTTCTCCTTTATCTCCAATAATCTAATCCTGTAGATGGTGTCTTCTTACATATTTAGCAAGTACAATTTTAGTTCTTGGTTCTTCATCATCTTCTTTAGTATCTTCATTGTCTTCTAGTTCATGATCTTTTGTTTCAACATTTTCCTGATTCTCGGTCTGTGCTTTCTGTTTCCTGGTGACATTAATCTGTTGCTCGGTAATGTTAGTCTATTTCCCAATAATATTAGGCATCTGTGTCAGTATAGTGTCAGGTTCTTCCCAGTAAACAAATCTACTGTAGTCCTCCAGTTCTTTCATGTTGTCCTCATCATTTATCTAAGCAAATTCATCAACTTTCACATTTGCACTCTCAATGGTTTTGTTAGTTGACTTGTTCAAACATTTGTAAGATTTACTCTTAGTAGAATATCCAAGAAATATTCCTTCATCACTTTTTGAATCAAATTTTCCATTTTGATAATCTTTCAGAATATAACACCTACTTCCATATATTCTAAAGTAGCTCACATTGGGAGTATTACCATACCATAGCTCACAAGGCATTTTTTTTTGAATATTTCTTTACTTGTACTCAGTTCAGTGTGTATACTGCTGTGCTAACTGATTCTCTCTAGTATGTTTATGCAACTTGCTTTTCAATCATCAATTTCCTAGCACAATCAATAATTGATCTATTCCTTCTTTCAACAATTATGTTCTGCAGTGGTGTCCTTGGTGCAGAAACCTATCTTTTGATTCTATTCTCATTAGAAAAGTTAGTGAACTCATCAAAAATTAATTCACCTCCTCTATCAGATCTCAAGCACTTCAAATCTCTATCAGTTTTTTTTTCCACTTTTTCCTTATACCACTTAAACATCTTAAATGCTTTAGATTTCTCTTTTAGAAACATAATAGTCATCATCTTAGAGTAGTCATCAAAAATTAAAATAAAATATTTGTCCCCAAAATAGCTTTGTTTTCTCAGTGGTCCACATAAGTTTGTATGAACTAACTCCAAAATGTCATTAGATGAGAAATTCTTTCTCTTGAAACTAGATTTTGACATCTTACCCATTTGACAATTTTTGTACATTACATGGTCTAGTTTAGATAAGCTCGGTAAGCCTCAAACTTTTATTTTTCTACTAATCTTAACCATGTTGTCAAAATTTACATGACAAAGTCTTTTGTGCCATAACCATATATCTTCATTCTTTGCCAATAAACAAGTAGTTTTAGCTATGTCAAGATAGAATAAGTTACCTCTTGATTGTTCACCAGTACCGATCAATTTTCCTTTTCCATCATAGATTCTTTCTTTTATGTCCTCAAATGAAACTTGGTGTCCTGTGTTGTTCAACTGTGAAACATTCAACAGATTGTAGTTAAGTCCTTTTACCCAATAATAATTTTCACATTTGATTTGATTATTCAGCATAATAGTACCTTTTCCTTTCACTTGACAGGGTGTATCATTTCCCTTTCTTACTAATCCTCCATCATAATGTTCAAGAAATTCAAATTTTCCTTTATCACCAGTCATGTGATGAGTACAACCACTATCAATAACCCAAATATCATGTTTGCTAACTTTAGATATAAGTGTTGTCTCTACATACCTTTCATCTTCATCTGAATCATATTTTAAGGCTACAAACACTGTCTCAATATCTTCATCAATGTCAAATCCACTGTTATTATCATCTTCAATAATGTAACATGCTTTCTTACCTTTATCTTTTTAATCTCGGTTATCTCTTCTATCATATTTTCGGTTGCTTTTGAAATCTCAATCATCCTTTCTATCATTAGATCTATTATTTCTATCATCATTCTTTTTGTTAGGGCATCTTGTAGAAAAATGGCCAATCTCTTTACAATTAAAGCATATCAAAGGTAGTTTACCTTTATATCTTCCTTTACCTCTGTGTAATCCTCTAACCATTAAAGCTTCAAGTTCATCAAGTTCCTTGTCATCACTATCACTATCACTGTTATTTATGCTTATGTGTTTTCTACTAGATTTTCCAATTTTCAAAGTAGACATAAATGCAGATTCCATAGATGGTACAATACTGTTGTCAAAGTTATTCAGCTCAAAATAAATCAATCTTCCAACAAGACTATCAATAGTAATGTTATTTCTAGGTGCAGCTCTCATTTCATGTATTGCAGAAACTCTTATAGAATAAATAGGCAATAGAATTATAAGAATCTTACTCACAATTGTCTCTTCATCAATGGTTCCACTAGATCCTCAAACAACATTCACAACTTCTTTAAGTTGGGTACTGTATTGTGTGATGTTTTCTCCTTCCTTCAGTCACATGTCATCAATATTTCTATGAAGGCTCTCAGTACATTTACATCTCCTCTATAAACTATTTTAAGTTGATCCCACATCTACTTGGCACTTGTAAAATTCTTGATGTCCTCAAATTTAGAATCGGTAAGTGAAGAAGAAATATCCACCATGATAAGGTTATGCTCATGTTTTTATTTCAATTGATTTATTGTCAAAGCTCTAGTAGGTAGAATAATTTCATCGTCCAACAAATATTCAATGTTGCTTGCAATTCTTGATAGGTATAATCTCATTCTGCTTTTTCATGTCTGGAAGTTATCCTTATTCATCTTAGGTGCATCTCTCTTATACATCTTGTGATCTTTAGCTCAAGTCCTTGAAAAATTTCTTCTAAGCACTCATGCACTAATAAGCACTACTACTCCGATACCAATTGTTTGAATAACTGAGAGGGGGGGTGAATCAGTTAGACTCAGTTCCCTCACAAAATTATCCTATAGTTCCAAATTTATCTAGATGTTTAACAAAACAAATTCAATCATATAAAACTCCACCCGGTGAAAATATAAAATGTGATTTCAAAACTTACTATTTATTTGTCTACCGAGTATCAGTAAATTAATACTGTGATTACCGATCTAGGTCAATAAAACAAAGTGTAAAGTAAAATAACAATCCACAACATTCATACACATTGACACATATATTTTTAACATGGGAACCATGTTAAGGGAAAAACCACCTGGGACCAGTAACCCAAAATATTTTCACTCTTATGAAGTGAGCTCAATGAAGAGCCAACCCTGTTAAAGGTTATAATGCACACTGTTAAATGTGAACTTGTTAGAGGATTTAAAACTAGGAATTATCTCTTGACCATGCATTCAGTATGGGGTCAACAAGAAAAAAATTAACATTCTCTGAATGTTCTAATAAGGATTCACTATCCCACTCAGTTAAGATATTTATCTGTAATAATGGTTAAACTGATACAATAATGATCTAATTCAAATACAACTTTGATTTCCAGATATTTAGATATATTCTAAGTACATAATACCTCTAATCAATTTGTTCACTTGAGTTCATATCATACTTGTTCTTCTCAGTAATCTTCTTTCCTTTGTTTTTCTCAGCGATGTCTGCAGAATTACACTCGGTTATGTCTTTAACTAGTTTGATCAGTCATGCATCAAATTTGCATGTATGCTTCACCATCTGTGTACATACTTCTAATTAAAAAATGAACCTCTTGTCTCTTATATAGACATCATGTATCATTTAATTTTCATCCTTCAAATCTTTCCGCTTAATCTTCATCGTTCATTTTCCTGCTTGATCCTTCCTCAGTAGTTGTGTTAAAAACACGTTTCAATCTCTGTCGTTAGATCTTCCTTGAATTTTAATAACCATTTGATCAAATAAAAAACTTTATATGTTACCTTGAAATCATCAATTTCTAGCTCAACATCTTAGTCGGCCTTGTTTTGAATTAATTGCTTAATCAATAATTGTGTTGGCAATCCCTTGCTCGGTTAACACTGGCACTCGGTATACACTGTGTTTTACTTGGTTTACACTGTCACTCGGTGTATATAGAACTCTTAATTTTTCCGACCACATAAACATTGTTTGTTACAAATCTTCAATACATAAAAAATATTTTCCACCATAATAATACTGAAATAAGTTGACATCAATGACAATACATTAACTGCTAATCTTTATCATCACTTCTGCAACTCGGTTGAATATCAACAAATGACATCAAACATATAAAAAGTTATAGTTCATCACCCCCCTCTTAATTATTCATCCTCTTAAACAATTGGTATCACAACTTGATCCATTAAAGATATATTTTAACTACTTGAGGGAGATCTGGGATGTTTGAACAGATGGAAGGTGAGTACTAATTTGATGAAGATTGGCAGATCATGATGAGAAACATTGAATGCACAAAATTAGAGAATGAGGAACTAAAATAAAACCTAAAGGAAGTGAATGCATGTATCTCAAAGTTGAGGGACCAGATCTGGAAATTCAAAGCAAGGCACAAGGAAGTAGTTAGGAATTGAAGGAGTAAAGAGAAAAGGTGGCAAATATTGCAAAGCATCTGAGTGAAAATAAAATGCCTAGGAATTTATCAAAGAAGAGTTAAAAAAAAGTTGGAAATTAGGAATAATAACAAAGGAGATCTGAAGAACAATTTTAATCAAAGTATAGAAGAATGGAAGAAAACTAAAGAGAATCTCAAGGACATCATCAAGAAGACATCAGATGAAAATGAAAGGTTGGATCAAGAATTAAGGCAGTTGAGATCTAAAGTGAAGGTTTGTGAGAGAAACATTATTTTGGATCAAATTTTATCCCTACAAAAGAATCACAAGGATAAGGAAGGATTACTTTTCACTAGCGTGTGTTCAGATCTGAAGAACAAAGGAAAAGAGAAGGTAGTAGAAGCAGAAGCAAAGTCTGAGGTAGCAAGCAAGGTCAAGAATTTGAATACATCTACTGTTGGAATTATGATGGATTTTGGAGATGAAATGATGAGTTTGAGTTTTTCATTGATGAAAGCTTATTAACTCTTTTAGTTTTGGTGAATAGGTTGTTGTTACCGATCAAAAAGATGAATAGGTGAAGCAGTTTTTGCAAGTGTTCTAGGCGGTGAACAAGAAGGCAGTAACAAAAGTGTTTTGAGTATCAATCAAGTTTTTTAGCATATTGGACGGTGTGATTTTTACTAGAGGATTATTTTGGTCAGAGATGTTTGTATGTACAACCATAATAGTTAACTCAACATTCTGTGTAAGTTGATAATTTGGTGATGTGTTCTATATGAACCAGTTGAGTTACTGATTGGTTCCTGATGATCAGATGGTCAAGGCGGTTATGTTATGGTCAGTGTTTTGTAATAAATTCTTGTACTACATTTTATGTTGACTTTTTAAGTTTTATTGGCACAAATTTTCATGAGTTAGGTCAAAGTTTTGTGCTGACTTATGGATTGTTTTTAATGTTTTAACCAACTTAAGAACATTTATATAAAGGAATGCTAAATCGGTGATCTAGGGTTGATCATGTTTTTGGTGGTTTCGATTAGAGATAGAGGCAAAGTATTGTGTCAAGAGTTTAGAGATTGAATTGGATCTTACAGGAAAGCAGTGTTATTCTAGATCAGTGATTTGAGTTCATTGCTTAAGGCTAACTCTAATAGGTTAACAAGGTTAAATCCCTTAATAGGGTGGACTTTAATATGTATTTTTTTTAAATCCTTTAACAGAGTGAATTCAGATAAGGATTTCTAAATCATCTAGCGAGGTAGATCCTAACAGGTCTCATTGTACTTCTAAAAAGGTACTATTAACTTCTAACCAGGTGAGCCACTAACAGGGTATTGTAAGTTCCTAACATGGAAATTTTTTTACAATAGTGAAGAGTTTTGTGTGTATCATCCCCACTATGGTTTTCTCACTCTCACAAGGGTTTCAAAGTGAAAAATAATGGTGTTTTGAGTTATTCTTTATGGTTATTTGAATTGTTTTACTTCTACTGCATAGTTACTCTTGCATGTTTCATTGCTTATAAGTTGATTAAAATCATTATCAGATTATTGGTTGAATTAGTAAATTTTATGCTTAGACTGATTCACCCCCCTCTCAGTGCTTCTATATATTAATAATTGGTATCAGAGATTAGTTCCTTTAAAGAAGCCTAATATCTTGGGTGAGATCCTTAAGGGAGACATGGAGTTTTATAGAAGACAACTTGCTGAGGCTGAGGATATGATTGATAAACTTAAAGACCAATTGAAGAGTTCTCAGGTTAAGTGACAAGATTTTCTTGATTATTTAAGTGAAAGTCAAGATTTTATTGAACACCTTGTTGGTTGTATTCCCAGTTCTAATCTCTTGGCAAAATTTTTATGATCCTCATACTTGTTTCTTGCCTAAAAATAGAAGTCTCTTAGTTTATTTGTCATTTCCTTGTTGAAATCTTCAGGTTTTCAGGTAAGAACCCATGTAAAATTGCAAAGCCTCGAAAACCTAGGTCTTGTTTATTAGGCAAAGTTTAAAAACCCTTAGAAGTTTATCTCACTTCTATTTTGGCGTTACTTTTTTTTTGAGTTAACTTAAGTCATGTGTTAAAAAGCTTGGTCGCCTAGTCGCGTGATCCGGATGGCATATTCCTTTGTTCCTAGAGACTTGGCGATTACCTTATGTTGGGATGTCTCTAAAAGATTTCAAATATTCCTTTAGCTTTAAGAGACTTGGCAATTTCTTCATGTCACGTAATCGCTAGATTCGTTTGCAGCTAAGTAAATAATAGATAGTTATGTCGCGTTGTCTCCAGGAAGAATGGCAGTTAAGTGAAAATGGCTGAGACTTCATGACTAACTGAATGCAGTTTGAGATAAAACACAGTCGGGTTATCACCAGATTAACATCCTGAGTCAGCTTTCCATTTAGCAATGCAGAGATGAGTAATGAACGAGACACGTGTCCAAAGGTGAGTTGACTAAATAAGCTTGACGCGTGGTCTCCAAATGAAAAATGACTATTCAGCAATTAAAAGACTAAGTATAAAAGCCTTTGTTGTCACGTAGTCTCCAGAAAATTTAAAGGTATGATGCATTACTCAGTGATTTAATGGAAGCCGTCAGATGCAATGATTCAAAGATCCTACGGTGGTCATGAAGTCTCCAAATAAAAGGACCCAAAGGAAAAGGTACTCGTGACTTAGAGATAAGGGTATGTCGCGTGGTTGCCAGATGAGTCAAAGGGTAAAAGGCTTGTCACATTGTCTCTAAAGGCTAAGTCACTTAACATTGGTATTCAGCGATTAAGCGACTGAAGGTAGTCGCGGGGTCTCGTAAAGAAAAGCAAGCATTTAGCAACATGGAGATAACTGTGAAAGTTAAGAGTAACAGTTAGTTGTGGAGTCTCCAAGTAAAACATGAGTTAGACTTTTCATCTAGTGACTTTGATTTACACAGTCGCGTGATCGCCAGAATTAAACTATGGTTAACCAAGACGGGGAAAGTTACATAGTCGCTAAGTCTCCGGAAGAATCAGGGGTTACAAACTTGGGTCAACAACAAGGAGATCATACACAGTCATGTAGTCGCTTAATATGAAATCATAAGAAAAGGCGGCAATGTCTGAGATGACAACATGAATCATTCAGCGTCCAATGACAAGCTTAGATATTGATTACTGTGTCAAAAAGGGGTAGCGGAGATGTATGATAGAGAACCAATCACAGTGAAACATGTCATCACATTCTAATTTTATAAGGTTTTGCACATATATGAATTTGATTTCCTATCACACTCAAGGGCTATGGCTAGGTTTTTAATTAATTCATAGCATGTTGAATTGAAGACATGAATTGATGATTTTCAAAATGATGAGCCGTGTACTTCAAACAATTGCCATAAAGAGTTGATCGAGGATTCATTTTAACTTACCTTGCTTTCAGAATTTTAGAGCTAAGAAGTGCTAGGTATTCTGAGAAGAGAGAAGAAACTAGAGAAGTTGCAGAGTATTTAGTTGATCAAGAGGCTTTGAATTTCTAAGAATTGTGCATAGAGGAGTGAAGTGAGTCTTGGAAATAGATTTTTTTCAATATCGGTAAAGAAGGGATTCAAACACAGAAAACATGAGAAAAGCAGTCAGTGTGGCTTCTACCAGCGGGAGAAGTGAAGATGCAGACGAAGAGTCCAAAGGGAAACGGAATTACTCAGATGAATTCCTCAGATTACTACTAGGTTCAACTCAGAATAAGAGGGAAAATGCTAATCCGCTTAAAGATGACTACTGCGATATCAGGGATGCTGAGACTATGGGGACGATAGGCTTTTCCCTTTTTAACTGCTTTTTAAAGAATCCTGATAAACCTATCCTAGTATCAAACCCTTGGGCCTGTGGTTTGGCTAAATTGATAGTTCCTGATGTCTACATAGATGTAGATTTGTTCTTAGGCCTTGCCAGTCATTATGATGTCTTGTCTAAGATGATTAAGAGGAATGAT
>MU224932.1:198263-228785 GCA_018584345.1 Thuja plicata
CCCTTGGGCCTGTGGTTTGGCTAAATTGATAGTTCCTGATGTCTACATAGATGTAGATTTGTTCTTAGGCCTTGCCAGTCATTATGATGTCTTGTCTAAGATGATTAAGAGGAATGATGGCACTACCTTGCTAATCCTAAACAGAAATTCATTTATGCAAGCTTTTGGTTTGTATAGCACTATGTCCACCAGAATTGATATCACTAAGCATGAAGCAAGGTACAATTCGAAGCTTGGTATTGCTAGGGCATGTTACAGAAGCACATGTTCAAGGAAGTGAGAAACCATCTTGGTCCTATGTCTGGGACAAGCCCTTATTACTTTAAGGACCTACATTTCTACATTAAATACATTGCCTATGCCCTATGTAGAGTGATAGGGATAGATGGGGAAGCAGATAAGATCAATGCTGGGATATTGATGATGGTGCTAGATTTTCAGGAGGTGCATTCTAGCACCATCTATGATTATATACAATATATCATTGAGAAGATGCACGAGGGATTCATAGAAACTAAGAAGAAAATGGTGGATCCTAAGGAGAAAGAGCCCAAGTTCTTACACTAATCCATCCTTATGCATCTCCTGTTGCATTATAATTTTGTGATCATGAATGTAAGTAATTTGACCCCTCAGAGGTTTTATCAAGATGGACCTAATCCTATCTAGTTCTGGATAAAGATTTGGAATTATACATCTAGGGATTCTGATTATTGTGCATTTCAAAATTGGATTGTGTACCCATTAGTACAAATCCTGGGCATCAGCAGGACAAGGGTCCCAATTAAGGTTATGCAACTGCTAAGGCCTAGTGAATACTTGGATAAATGGGAGGGAGACCATAATTGGGGAGATTTCTTCTTAGAAGAGAACTATACCATAATAAGGGTATATGGATGCATACATCCACCTCATATCTTGCCTTACCATGTGCCTGCAAGAGTTGCTACCATGGAATTTATATGGCAGTTGTTGTTAACTAACAATGAGCACTTTGCATCACACAGGAAGGGGACCATAACCCCTAGATAGTTCAGAATTTCAGATTTTACTATTGGCAAAGGTGCCATTGATTTAGTCAGCCAGTGGTTAGAAAGTTGTAGAATGGGGACAACCTCATATAGATACATTGATCCTGAAGGCTTCATGGTAAGAGTCAGGAAATTGTATACTCCCACAAATCCCAATACAAATGTCCATTGTGAATGTATTAAGAAGGATGCAACAAGGAATATTCTTGATGAAGATGAGATCAAGACAAGGAGAACAAGGATTCAGGAGTTACTGAATCTTGAAAGACAAATCAAAAGAAATGGGTTGGATTTTGGAGGTTTTTACCCTAATCTACCATATTTTGACAGAATAAAAGTCATGATTGATAATTTTTATGTGCTTACTAAGAAACTAGAGACTGTTCTTGATAAGAAAGGTGCCCAAGGGCCAGATCATTTAGAATCTGAGTATGATAGTAGTAGTGACAGTGACTATGCCCGTCCTACTAGATATGTTCAACCTTAGTAGGATGTTGCTAAGATACCATAGTTGCAAGGAGCTGAAGGCCACATTGTTGACTTGACAGAGGCCACTCAACCTGATGATGTAGAGGAGCCTTTAGCTAAAAGGCAAAAGATTGAAATAGGCTAGCCTTTAGTTGAAAAGCAAGAGAAGAAAAAAGATAAAGCATGTGCCCTACTACCTGGAAATAGGTTATATGACCATAACCTAAGAAAATTGATTAGGGAGGGCAAGAAAAAGCAACCTGATATGGAGGAGAAGGTTGAATTACCCCTTAAGGCTTGTGTTGATGAAAGAATGATACATCAACAACAATTTTTAAATGATGATAATTTCATCAAGACTGAGGAGTTTAAAGACTTCTTAAGGTGGTATAAAAAGGAGCAAATTAGAGGTCAGTTAACTGTTGATTGGGAGGAAATAGTAACAAATGAGGCCTTAGTGGCCCTACAATCATATGACCCAGATAGTGAGGACATCTCACCTGATGAAGCCAGAAAAATGGTATTGGATAGTGGCATATTGCTTGCTGAGGGTTGGGATTTGGGTTCTGCCTTCATAATTGATCAAATACGAAAGTAGCCAGATTTGAAGATGTCAAGTGAGATGCAAATAGGGGATATGATTAAAGGATTTGGGTACAGCCCAAAATCTCAAGCCTTTGCAATGTGGAACCTTTGTCCTAAGGACCAGAAGCCCCAGCTGGTAAAAATTCAAGAAAACATAGTGGGCAATCAAATGGTCTGGTCTGTATAGAATACAGGGGATTTGGAAATATCCCAGATCATGACACATTAGGCACACTTGAATGACAAGTGTAGCATGTTGATAGAGGAGACCAGTGCATTGGCCAAAGATAGAGAATTGTGTCACATCAAGATACATCAGCAAGATCAGGTGATTGCAAAGCTATTAAAGGAATTAGAAGAAAATCCTAAGGTGATGTATGTGCCTGTACAACCATAGCCTTTGCAAATTGAAGATAAGGCAAAATCAGAAGAAGTAGTTGAGAAGGAGGATATATGATAGAATAAAAATGAAATTGCCTTGAATGCATTTAAGGGCATTCTCCAACACAGAATTGAAGTCTTGAAGGATAAGATTGATGTTGTCCTTAATGCCTATAACAAATTTTCAACTTTACATGCTGAGGTCATGGGGTATCTAGCTATATTAAACCCTTATTTTACCAAATGGTCTACCAGAATACAATTGTTTGAAAAGCTTGCATCCTTGCAATCCCTAAGGTCAGATTTGCTTGAGATAGTAACAGAGGTGGAAGATGAGATCAAAAAGGTTAATGTTGCTCTCTCATTCTTAAAGGGAAAATTAAATCAAATGGAGGTAAAATTGAGCCTCTTTGTTGTAGATTTTAATAGATTTTTTCCCTCCCTAAGAGGAGAAGATGATCAGGTAAAGGCTTTAGATGCCTAGAGGAATGAGTTTGACAGCAAAATGCCTAATAATGAGGCATTTATTTTGGGATCAGATTTGGACATTGAGGGTTTTAATAAGATATTAGATGAGGCATTCAAGGCAGAAACTGACATTAATAAGTTTCTTTTGGATGTTAAGAATATAACTGATGTTAGATGGGAGAGGCAAAAGGCACAAGTGTAGGCCACCCAAGACTTCAAGTGGCCAATAGATGATGAAGTGACAACATGGGAACTAATCACTAGGCCCAAGAAAAAGAAACCCGCGGTAGAGGAAGAAATCTTGGATGACGAATAAAGGTGAACACTTGCCACCTCACTATTGAGGATAATGAAGGTAGTTATTGCTAAAGGAATATAGGTGAGCATATAAGCATGGTCATCTGAGCTCAACATAAATGTTACCAAATACCATGAATATTTTCAAAGTGAAGGCGCCAGATAAAGTAGAGAACAAATAATATCAGCTTTCATCTCTTGAATTTGTCTTTCCACCGCTTCTTCTTTCTCCTCTTTTGTCTTTTCTATAGTTTTAGGGTTAGGTTTTTGAGACCATTCGAAGCTTGTTGCATCCTAAAGAAAAGGATTCCAAGATGGTTAAAGACATATAAATAGTCAAAAGGTTGTATTTTGAAAGAGGATGAAATATATTGCAAAATTAGACTTTTTGAATTTGTGTCTGTGTTTTCAAGCTTCAAATCTTTTTCATGTATGATAGCAGGATCATATCAATAAAATACGGTGCAATTTTACTCTTTTCTATTGTTGTCTCTTTATTTCTTGTGTATGCTTTTTTATGTTTAAGTTTGCAAGGCATTCTGAAGCATTTTGGTTATAAGGTAACTATTTGAATTACTTACAAGTTTCTTTCAAGTAAAGAACTAATTTTTGTGAGTGGTTTTAGGAAGCATAACAATATTTAAGGATTTGATACAGTATTTTAGAGGTAACTAGATAATTTGTAAGGCAACTTATCTGAAATGCATGTAGGTTGTAAGGCAGCTTACGGTATTTTTTTTCTGTGAGACTTTAAGCTTATTGACTCTGTAACCCAAAGGATAGGCACTGATCTAGGTCTTAGTTTGATAATCTATCATCATCCAAGTTTTCAAAACTATTCAAAATTATTTCAATAAAAATACTTCTGTTACTAAGAACAAACAAACTGAACTCAGTAAGGACTCATGTCAGTAGGACAGTGTCCATTTTAGTGATTCCTTAAAGAGTGAATCATTAGGTTATCCCTCCTAAAATCAAAAGGAAGAAGAATGAAAGTTCTTGTATCACTGGTTTATGCTATATTTGAAACTATGGTTTGTATGGTTAAGTTTTTCATTTGGTTATGCTTGGTCATATGCAGAATGTTTCATAAGCTGGCTCAGTAACTCCTAATAGCAAATCAGTGTCCACATTAATATTTACTGTGTAATCAGTAATCATAAAGAGGTAAAACCTGCCTGAGTATTTGTGGAGCTCAAAAATGAAGAATGATCTTATCCAATCCTTAGAAATTAGGCTTTCCTTGTATCTGAATCAGTATTAGAAGGCATAGTGTTCAAGTAGTCATTTCAAGCACTGTGATTCATACAAGAAAAATCCATAACACACCTTTATGAGAAAAGTGGATCTGATGAATATGAGGTAGAATTTGTAACCTTGGAAAATGAACAAGTAGCAAAGAAAAATAAGGACATGCATAAGATTCTAGAAAAATTAAACAAGAAAAGAAGAACATGCAAAGGGAGTTGAAAAAAATCTCAATAAGAATGGTTGAAGAGTTAGAAGCAAGGAAAGATGCCAATGAAGATAATAAAGTTTTAGAGGATGTCATAAAAATAAAAGATGAAACCCTAACGGCTAAGGTGGCCAAGATTTTCAAATGTCTTAAGATAGAATGAATTTATAAGAAATGATAATGAAAAGTTGATTGAAGAGTTGAAGAGTGCTAATGATCTATTGGACAAGTTGAGAGTTTTGCTAAACTTGATGAACAACTCTCTATAAAAAATAGAAAAGATGATAGACAAGGTTTAGGTTTTTTCAAATTTGAAGTCGGTGAGACATCTTGTATAAAAGAGACACATACTAAAGGAAAGTATGCACCTAAGGTGAATAAAAACAAAGCTGGTAAGAATAAGTATAGACCAATATGCTTCAATTACCACAAGGAAGGACATATTGCCAATGTTTGTTGGTCTAAACCTAATCCATATGTTCTTGGATTTGCAAATATGTTTGGTAGATCTAATGGTTACAATGCTAAGACTAATATTTTTCAGGATAACTGTTATCAGTGTAACAAGTTTGGTCATAAGACTAATGAGTGTAGGACTAGAATCAACAATGAAAGGCCATCTATGAACCGAGGAAGCCCTTACCAAAGGGAAAGACAATTTGATGTTACCTATTTGGTTTGTCACAACTTTGGACACACAACATTGAATTATAAGATGAGAATCAATAGAGGAAATGATGGACCATGGAGACAAACCGGTATGGCACATTTCAAATGCAATAAGATTGGACATCTTGCCAGGTCTTGTAGAGTGAAGAAGAATAACACTGAAGGTCAACTGGTGAATAGGCCTGATAATGATAAAGGTAAGAAGATTGTAGATGTTGAAGAAACCAGGAAACAAATAATGGAAACATGGGTAAAGAAGGGTGAAATGAAGTCTTCTAAAATAACAGAGAACTCCACTACATCGGGTTGTGTGGAGACTTCATCATCCGACTAAATCACAACTATTGGCTTAGGGGGAGAAAATCAATTTATATCTATAACCTATCCACTAAGTTGTGTGCATGGTAAGATTTATCAACATATTTAGATGCCTAATGATGTTATGTGAGAATCTGATCAAGTATATTCCATTACATATGATTCTATGTGACCACATAATTTTTTGGTTTAAAGGCATAGTAAATTTTATGTTTGTGACTATTGTGACCGGTTAAGGTGACTATTTGAATATTTTCATTTATTTCTTGGTATTGAGACATTATAAGGGAAAAAGTGAAGTTCATTTGTCACTTTACTCTCTATGAGATAACAAGTGCATTTGCAAGCATATCCTAAGAAATTTCACAGAGTTTTCAAAGTGGTTGTGAGTTGAAGATTGTGTTTTCATGCTTAAAGTGGAGCAATGTTTGAAGAACCCTGGCGATGAATTGAAGTGGTATCTTTGTGTTGTAGAGGTTCTATTCTATGTTGAACATTTTAGCATTATGGACACCCTGGTGTTGATTGAGATTATTGAGGAGCCAAGGCCGGTATTTAAACTTCATCCACTCAAGGTGGAAGAGAATGAACTTTCTAGTGCTCTGTCTGCATTTATTGGATTGTGCAATGACACTGGTTTGAAGAATGAGCACAAGCATTTGACTAAGAAGGGTTTTTCTTATGTTGCTAACCTACATGATGACTTTGAGTCTGATTGGATAATATATGTATTGATTCAAGTTCATTATCATTTCTTATGGCTGGAAAGACCATACAAAATTATGAAAGAGGTTATTCATGCATTGATAAGATTCTGTGCAACCGATGATGTACTTGTTCTAAGAATGATTCCAACTGGTGAGATCACTCTCCTTAAAAAGTCAAAGAAAGATCATTGTGCTATGATTATTAATGAAATTAAAGATAGTGAGGTGAATTTTTCTTTGATGGTGATTGGTTATAGAGTTTATCAGTCGATCTGATTGAACAATGTGCCCGATGGTGGTATTCATGCTGCTTATCAGATGATAAAGGAGAATGCTCGATATGACCTATGTGAAGTCATGAGAAGTCAATTCTTTGTGAACATTAAGAGAATCAAGAAAGATAAGAAACAATCATTCAATTATGGTTCCCTATTGGTATGTATATTTATCTTTTTGCATAATCATTTCCTTGGTATTGGTAACATTCAGTGGTCAACCAATAAACTTGCATCAATACAAATTAAGGAATGTATAAGGATGTTAGGAAACAACTTTAATAGTACTATGTTGGGTTACTTCAAATATTTTTAGAAACATATGCATGAGAGAGAACATATCCCAACCGATATTTTAGAAAAGTATAAATATGACATATGTTTTTTTGTGGATACCGATACTTGCATGATACAGGTAGTACAACCAAGAAATTATTAGGCTTTGTCGATGGGATATGAGATTGATGGTGATATTGTACTTCATGATGATGAATTGTTGTACAAACCATTTTATGAAAGTAATCCTAGGCTTGGTAGTTATGAAGAAACCTATTTTAAGATTCATTCATAGGTTGTAGCACCTGTGATAGATAGAAGAGTAAGGAAAATGTTGATGATTTAGCCAAGAAGAGTGGTATTACAAAAGACATGATGGAAAAGACCATGAAGAAGTATGTGATTGAAGAGACATGGTATTTTGTTGCTTCTGTTGAAGTAGAAGAGGTAGAGGTTGTAACTCCTACAACTGGTAAGGTAACAAGAAGAACTATTAGAAGTTCCACAAAGCATAAGGAAAAGGAAAAAGAATAAAAATAAAATATGGAGACACCTATAGCAGGTCAAAGAATTTCCTAGAGGAAGAAAGGAAAAACATTTGGCTATAAAGAGTCTAAGAACAAAAGTAAAAAGAAGGCTACTACTGAAGAAGAAGAAGAACCTAAAACCGATTCAGACAAAGAGAAAATAGAGTTGAAGGCTAGTGAGAAGAGATTTAAAGTAGTTGGTATGACAACTGAGAAGTTAGTTGAACCTAAAAATTTGAGAGTTGTTATTGTTGACCACATAGCTAATAGCATAAGGGAATATGGTAGTGTAAGTGATGCAAACAAATGCTATGAGAAATTTGATGATGTAGACAAGCAAAATATGGAAGATTCTATTGTATTCAATTTGCACAAGTTTTGTAGAGGACCTAGTGAACTACAAAAGATGATACCTTAATCACTATATAAGAAGATTGATGCTAGATGGAGGGATTATATGAAGAAAGACAGAAAAATGATAGAGAAATTGTTAATCCTATAGAAGCCTAAATATATATTGAGAATGTAAAGCTTGTAATTGAGGCAATAAGACTTGGATTTAAGACAAGAAGCAAAGTATGAAAAATATTAGTGGGTGAGTCTTAGGAAGTGCATGATGAGATAGTTGAAATCATGAAGATGAAATTGAAAGAACATGAACTGGTAAAATCTACTCAAGAGGAGGTGACAATAGATGAACTTGTTTCTACTGAACAAGTAATTGAAGACAATGTAGGTAATTTACCTTCTGATACACCACAATAAGATCCTAATGTTGAAATTATAGATGTGCAAGGTAAAGATATTAAAGAAAAGGATAAAGCTACAAAGGTGGAGATACATGTTTCAACTACTATATTTGGATAGACTAGTGATATTGAAAAGAAAGATGAAGCTGATGTTGCAACACACACAGTGAAAAGGAAATTGAATCTTGGCAAGAGTTCTAGTTCCAAGTTGAAGAGGAAGATTCTTGATGCTCAAGAGGAAGATACTGAATATGACATTAAGGAAGAGGATATTGATGCCATTCAAGGACCTCTTGATGTTGAAAAGATGATTCCCAGTGAACTAATGAGAGTATCAGATATACTAAAGTTGAAAGCAATAAGGGACCAAATAAGAGGTGAAAAGAAACAAGCTCATGTACTAAAGTCAACTCAAGATATTCTATCAGATCTTGTACCTAAAGTTTCATATGATCCCAATGCTCCTACAATTGAACAAATGGATACTTTGGTCAATGTTATCACTGAACAAGTCTCAAGCTTGAAGGAAGCTGCTATGCATAGAGATAAGTTGGATTATGAGAAAAAGAGGACTAAGAAGTTGATGGAAACCATTGGATCAGACAAAGGACAACTTAGAGTTTAAGTAAATCAGGTAAAGGAAACTTTGAAGGAAGTTGGATAGTTGTTAGCCAAATTTTTTGATTTTTTATTGTTTGCACAAGATTTGGAGCTAAAGAGGAATGAAGCTCTACAGGATCTTAAATCTTTAATTGCTAGTTTTGATCTTATTTCACATTAAGCTACATCCTATGGATCAAAAGTGAAGATGAAAAATCATAAACTAAAAACATTGGAAGGAGAACAAGACAAGAGGATCACTACATTACTAGAGTTGCAAACCTATCTTATTCCAACAATTAATGTAATGAAATAGAATGTTAAGGAAGAAGAGGCAACACTTGGGTTACATGATATGAGTACTCTTGAAGCTATGGAAAATTGATCTTATAATCAACATGAACATATTCAAGCCCTAATCCATTTGCATGAATCATGGGAGAGTTCCTTGGAAACAAAAAAAGAAAATTTTAGAGAGGTTTTTGAGAGGCTGTGATCGGTCAGTTTTTCATTTTTGAAGATCAGTTCTGTACCTTTGTCATTGTTGTCAAAGGGGAGTGATCAGTATGGTGAAACTTAGATGGTTATAGCTCTGTATTATGTTTTTGGTGATCGATGTGAAGACAAGAATTTTTGAAGCGAGACAATTTTCACTATGTCTTTCCATCAATCCAAAGGGGGATATTTTTGGCATTATGATGGATTTTTACGATGAAATGATGAGTTAGAGTTTGTCATTGATGGCATCTTATTAACTCTATTAGTTTTGGTGAGTAGGTTGTTATTACCAATCGAAAGGATGAATATGTGAAGCATTTTTTGCTAAGTGTTCTGACCGATGTGTTGGTGCTCAAATCAACAGATTGGATTTCCTATGGACTTTCCAATCCAATGGTGGGAAAACCAAGTGACTTGGCCAACTAAAAAGATTCAACTAAGAAAAGTTGAAACTTCTGCAATTCTGGCTCTACAAAACCAAGGCTGGTAGGCCTATACTTTGACTTCTCCTTCAAGGATTTTTATAGAAGATGAGATACACTTCAAACTTCTCTTTCAAGTATGGCAAGGCACTTTGAAAGAAAACAAATTGTAATATATACACATGAAACTACAAAAAATGAATGCTTTATGAGATTTGTAAGAATGCTTTATAAGCATGTAAATATAAATGAATGAATGCTAGAATATCTCAACAACATAAAACAATGAACCAAGCAATTATATCCAACAATGAATTAGATCAGTGCCTATATCAACTTGGGCAATAGAGTTAATCCAATTTCAATCCTATGTACAACTTTTCAAGATAGTATATATTCCAATACCATCAACTATTCGAATGTTATAGATGTAGAGAGATTAAGTTTATTTATATCTTTGTTAGTTCAAATGAATTTAACTCCTATGGTCGGGAGACCAATTGAACAAGAAGTTAGAAACACAGATTTTTCACAAACTCCTTGATGATTAAACAACGATACAAGACACATAATATCTCTACATAACCATATCTAAAATAACAATTGAAATTCCTTCAATAATTGCAAAGGACTAACTAAAATGAATTGAACCCTTTTACCACAAGTGAGACAGAAACACTTATCTTTTATTGATTTTGACAAATAGTACATTTGAGTCCATGTTGCAGTTATGATCCAAACTAGAAAAAAATAATAACCACAACCCTCTACACATGGTCTTGGTATCCCTATTAATATAAAATCCAAGGCATGCATACAAGCTTCAGACCGATATGCCTCTTGATAAATAAAACCTAATCATATGATCAACAACTGAACATTAGTTACATTGAGGAATGATTAATCATCCTTTTAAAAATGATTTTTTACCATAAGGAAAACAAACAATAATCACTTGGAAAATCATTTGTGATTTGTTTTAGAAAATCTAGAATAATGATAACTTGTCAAGTCCTTATATCATGTCTGATATAACACTGATTCTTCATTATGGTTATCATAATACTTTGACTGCTTGCTCATCTACATATTTTTGCTCCTGAGAATGGATATTAACTCTGGTATTTTGAAGAGCTTTATCATTTAGAACAAAAACATTGATGTTGTTGACCACCCTTTGGTATCCTTCATCTTCTTAAAAATTCCTCCAAGTATGTTTTCATGTATCCTGTTCTAGTATCTTATCAAAGTTGCTTTGTTCTGTCGAAAGATGACTCCATGCTTTTATAGCTTCAAAAACCCTTCATGACGATGATGTATTAATTAATTATATGAAAACCTTGTTAACATAAAATATATTTAAAGAAATAAATATCAAAGAAAACTCCCTGTCAACGTCGTCGTGCAAACTTTATACTCCTTTGTCTATCAAAGAAATGTGGCATCATCGTGTAATAGCTTGAGGATAAAAGTCACGCATATCTGCCTTGAGGCATTACACCCACCATAGATCTCTTTCGTGCTTTAAAAAATAGTCACTTTACTTTGGGTTTATGGGTCTGGGATGTGTGTCAACACGTCACAATGCCTCATGGTTAATAGTCACACATCTATATATTTGAGGCATAATTCCCATCATCAATCCCCACCAACTTAACTAAATATTAGTCTTTGAACCTTCACTATCAGTCAAGCACCTTTTGATCATGGTTAAAAGATCATCGTTGATTAGACCCATGTGCTAAATGATGCAAGCCTTAGTAATTTTCTTTTTAACTTGTCTTATAAACTAACATAAATCCTCATCATAGTGCTTCCACCTATATCCTTGTTGTCTCATTCCTCAGATCTCAATGGGCCCATAACATGTATCACACTGTCGTGTTTCCTTGAAGGTTAAACATTGTTAATTATGGGCTTGAGGCATAATGCCCACTGTAGATCACTTCTGAACTTCATCAAATTTTAATCATAGTTCCTTTTTCTTCATCGCTAAGAGTTTAGTGGGTCTGGGACACACAAAAATTAGGCTTAATGCCTTGATGGTTAAAAATATGCATATTCTCCCTTAAGGAAACAAGCCGACCATTGATGAGGTTTGATCTAAGTGAGGATTTAACTATTAATCTTCCTCTCAGACTTTAGTGGGACAAGGACATGTGTCAGCATCACATATGGCCTTGATATTAAAGATTGTTCATCATCTTCCTTTAGGCACAACGCCAATCATTGATTTTAGTTTGAAGACTAATCGGACAAATCTTCATAAAGGTATCAAATAAACTTCAAAAATACATGTAATGGCTAGTTTATGAATTCAAATACAAATAAGACTGAGGTAAAATAAAAAAATAGAACATGAGAGATTCCTTATAAAAATAAAAAGGTACTTCCCTAAGATTTTAAGGTATTCAAATCCATATGTAAATCTGTGTTTCGCCATTGGCTCTTTCTGGGGATGTGTGTTCATACTTAGACACAACAAGAGCTCCATTTTCTCTGGAGAAGTAAGCCAAAATAGAAGTAAAAGAAACAAAACAAAACAAATAGAGCACAACAAAACATAATGAAAATGTAAAATTAGAAATTCTCCCTATTTCAAGAGAAAAATGGCTTTAGATACTGAGCATGAGTCAGGAATTCTTGAATGTGGCCTTCTGTGTCTTGCAAAAAATAATTGTTTTCTCTTGCATTTTAAAAAATTATACAAGTTCCTAGCCACAAAGCTTCAAATTTTCCATGATTTCCTTTATCTTGATCCTTGGCATTCCATTTCAACACCCTATCTCCCTTTTGAAAATTCCTTTCTTTTGCCCGTTTATCATGCAAAGCTTTTACTTGCATCTGCTTCTTTATATTCTGACTTTGTGCACTCCTTTGGATTTTATCTAATTCTGTGAGCTAGTCCATTCTATTCTCCATGAAATTCATGTCTTCCAATTTTTCCTCTCTGGCAAATTTATACAAAGGGATTAGGTTTTTCAAAGGTAACCTAGCCTGTTTCCCTTAGACCAATTGATAAGGAGAAAACCCTGTAGACTTTTTGACTGTTATTCTATCTTCCCAAAGTGCTAGAGGTAATTTGGAGTCCCATTCCCTCTTGTTATTTCTTAAAATTATCTTAATTATCTTAATTATATTCTTGGTACTTGACTCTGCCTGACCATTTCCTTGTGGATGGTAATAGGAAGAGTATGACAAATTAATACCATAAGTACTACAAAAATTAGAGAATTCCTTGGAACTAAAACACATACCATTATCACAAATAATCTTGTAAGGAACACCAAACCTTGTTAGTATTTTCTCTATTAAGAATTTTATTACCACCTTACTTGTAGCTTTTCTAGAGGGTATGGCCTCAACCCATTTAGTAAAGTAATCTGTTGCAACTATAATCCATTTGTGTTTTCCACCGGAGACATCAAAAATTTCACCAATGAAATATATCCCCCACATTTGGAATGGCTCTTTAGTTGATAAAGTTCTGAGGGGTAATGCACCATCATACTTTAATTTCCCTAAAAAAATTTGACAAGCTTCACACTTTCTAACATATGTATAACTATCTTTAAAGACATGGGGCTAATAATACCCAACATATAATATCTTATGGGTAGTAGGTCTTGCTGAGAAGTGACCACCACATACTCCATCATGCAACTCCTTTAATATTGAGTATGTTTGGTACATATCTAGAAAAAATAAAAGGACATCTTCTCTATTCTTCCAATATAAGTCACCATGTATCAAAACATACCTAGGTTATTGTAACTTTATTTTTCTTTTTTATTATAACTTAGACCTTCTTGATATTTCATGTTCTTCAAGAAATATACTATATTAGTATACTAGGATAATTTTCAATACTCACTATTGTTTTATCAGAGCTCACCTGATTTACTTGAACTGCCTCAAGATTTGATTCATCCATAAGTTTAGCAAGACCTTGTCCTCTGATCAACTTTGTTATTTGGATTTCCAAGTCAAACTCATGGATCTAATTCACCCATCTACATCTCCTACCTATAACCTTTGTCTGCTTAAATATGTCCTTAATTTATGCATTTGGCACATAAGCTATCACTTTAGCCCCTACCAAATATGGTCTAAAATATTTTACTGCTTTGACAAGGGCATAAGCTCGATTCTCATTTATGTCATAATTCAACTCCAAGGCTTGAATAGTCTTACTAAAAAATGCTATTAGTTGTTCATAACCTTCATTATTCTTTTGTAATAGGACAACTGCAATAGTATGATAAGAAGCAAAAGAAAATAACTGAAAAGGTTAGGAGAAATTAGGTGTCTTAAGGACTGGAGATTCCTTGATTGATTTCTTAATAATAGAAAACTATTTTAAGGCCTCATCCACCCATTTAATCTCTACACCTTTATTTAGAATCTTAGCAATAGGCTTAATTATCTCTGATAAATTTGGGACAGATCTTCTTACAAAATTTATTTGTCCAAAAAAGGACTGGATTCCTTTAACATTCTTAGGGATCTAAATTTTATAAATAATTTCAATCCTTTCAGGGTCTATCCTCACAACATCCTTTGATACAATTTTCCCTAGTAACTTCCCTTTATTTACTCTGAAATGAAATTTCTTTGGGTTTAGAGATATCCCATATTCCAAATCTCTTTTAAAAATTTGCTCCAAATGATTACAATGCTCTTCTGCCCTTTTTGAATATGTTGTCGGGTCATCTTGATATACAACCATGATAAGATAAATAAGTCCATCAAAATCCACATCCATTTCTCTTTGGAAAGTTTCTCCTGCATTAATTAACCTAAAGGGCATCCTTGCATAAACATAGGTTTCCTAAGGAGTGGTGAAGGTGGTTTTGTATTGCTCTAACTCTTTGACCTTCATTGGGTTGTATCCTGAGAATACATCCATCATAGACAATAATTCATTCCCAATAACCTTTTGTAAAAGGGCCTCCATATTAGGAAATGCATAGTTATCTTTTAAGGATGATACATTCAAGTTTCTAAAATCAACACACAACCTTATATCTCCTTTTTTATTTCTAACTGGGACCAAGTTTGATACCCATGTAGAATGTCTTATAGGCATTATTATTCCTACATCCCTTAATTTGACAAGCTCCTCTCTCATTTTAAGGGCTATGATTGGGTTTATAGTACGTTGTCTTTGTCTTAAAGGCTTTGTATATGGATTTAGAGAGATTTTATGCTAAAATAAATCTTCTTGGTAGGCCTTAAGATCATCATATGACCATGCAAAAATGTGCCTATATTTTCTTTAAAAAGTTATCAAATCAGCCTTAATATTAGGAGTGAGCTTCTTGCCTATGTATAATTCCTTAGGAGTATGTTCATTTCCCAAGTTGATCTTTTCAACTTCTTCATACTTTTCACCTGTCTTACCTATCTTAGGAATTTCTTGCTCATCAAAAAACCCTTCAAGTGTAACCAAGCCTCTAGGAATCTTGTTTGTTTTTAACTGCACAACTTCCTTTCCAAAAAAGGTCTCTTTTCCATCCCAATCTTCTACATATCCATTCCAATATATGTGTTGATCCTCATATATGTCCTCATTCACCATAAATTTGAGAAGATCTCTATCATCTTCAAATACTTTCCAGTTCTACACATTGTCAGGAATTGATGGTTTGTTTGTCAGCTCAATCTACACAATCTCATCAAAAGGAACATCAATCTATTTGATGGCTACATTAGCCAATAAATTTGCAAGGGAATTTTCTGATCTTTCTATCCATTTGATTGAAAATGCATCAAAACATTCAATTAAATCCCATACCAAATTTCTATATTGTTGTAATCTAGGATTCTTGGCAATGAATTTATTTATGACTTGGGAAACAATTAAATCATAGTCACCATAAACTGAAAGAATCTTAATACCATATGATTTTTCAATATTTATACCAAGGATTAGTGCTTCATACTCTGAGATATTATTAGTACATTCAAAATTTAGTAAGAAAGAAAACTTTAAAATCTTACCACATGGCAATGCAAAAGTGATCCCAACACCATTACCTTCCTTACTACATGCTCCATCAAAATTCATTTTCCAAATTTCTTCCTAATTATCTTGCAAATGCACTCCAATGGGGCTATTAATTTCCAGTGCTAGTTTAGTAATACACACTTGAAAATTATCCATGTCTGAATGGCAAAAGTTTATTGTCTCCATCCCAATGTCTTCATCAATAATATATGGAGATATTGTCTCCCTATTAATCCTTACTTCCCTTCCATCCACTAGAATAGTAGCATAAGATAGATATAATTGGATATTACCACCAACTAAATGAGACCATTGTCTAGATAAAATCATTCCATAATTAGTAGGCACTTCTACAATAGTAATATCAATTTTATATGACATTTCAGGAGAAGCAGGAAATTTAAATTCCACATCTTTCATAATACCAACAACATGTATGGATATTTTTTCCATAGCATAACATCTTCTATAAGTTGTGTTAACCTTGATTCCAAGCTCCTTCATAACTTCTGAGGGCATGATGTTAACTGTTGCTCCTGAATCTATCATACAATTCGTAAGAAGATTATTGTTAATCATCAAAGTAAGATAAAAAGGATCAACTTGTGTTCCATTTTGAGAAATAGTAGTTCCTAAATAAACCACTAGTGGTTCTTAATTTACTGGTCTCTTATTAGATTCCTCCTTAAAAACATTACCTACATTAGATAACACTTTTATAGTTTCATCTTTGTATTCAAATTCTTTCATTATTTCAAATAAAGGAATACAAATCTTCACCTTAGATAAATCATTAGATATAAAGGAACTACTATGGGGAATAGACTTACTGACCATTGGTTTCTCCTTTGACTTTGTCAGTTTAGGGGCTTGATGATGATCTACCTGTTGACTTATCCTTGCAGTATCATCTTTGATTCTTTGTGTGTCAGGATGGATTACCTTCCTCTTTGGCACTTTGACAGGTATTCTAGCAGGATTTCCTTGATCAAAATTTATTGTTCTATTCCTCAATTTGTAATTATTTTTTTCTTCCTCAAGTGCTGCAATGGTATATGCTTCTTTCTCCTCATTTTTTAATCTCTTTATGATTGGTAGCTCTCCTTGTTGCTTATCACACTAATATATTCTATTTAGGTCATCACGGTACATATAATCCTCCTCAAAAGAACTGTAATCATCTCTCCCCACATGGGTTCAGATGAGACATATTCACTGTGGGTTGTTGATCATCACTCTAGTCTTCCTCCTCTTGCAATCTTTGTGCCAAAACACAATTTTTAGGAAGATGTGGTAACGTACAAGCCTCGCCCCAAGGATAACTCTCAACCAAATGGTTGTTTCTTTTTAGTGGATCAGGTGTTTCTTCAGTATAAATTTTCTTTTCAGGTTTACCATATTTCCAATTAGTATTATATGGCATATCTTGTAATCTAAATCTTTCATTTTTAGGAAATGATGGCCTATCACTCATGCCTTGTTTTGCATTTAGAATTTTTAACATATCCATAATTTATTTGAGATAATCCTTTTTAGGGGCCTTTGGATGGTATAACTTAGTATCATCCCTTTTATCTATCCTTCCGGCGGCTTTTCTATTATTTTCAATAGTAGTGGCAACTTTGAAAGCTTGCTGCAAGGTTGTAGGTCCTTGTGATATAATCTCATAATGTGTTTTTATATCAAATGCACTCATATAGAAATTAATAAAAAATGAATCAACATGTCTTCAAGACTTTCTAAAACCTTTTATTGAATTCTACATCTGATTCATTAAAGTTCTTTTTAATGCTAGTTAATTCATGAGATGCAAAAGATGTATCATTATGATCACCAAAATGCTCAATAAATTGATTTACAAAATCACAACAGCTTGAGATGGATCCATAAGGCAAACCCCTATACCATTCAACAACATCTTCTATTAATGACTAGACAAACAACTTCATAAAAATATCCTCATGATTCCCATCTAGTTATTCAATGATGTTTTATAAATTTATGGTATGTTCGGCAGATTCTACTCCATTCCCTGAAAATTTTGGAATAGCATTTCTTAATTCCTTTGATATAGTATTTGGCTATCCAACTATCCCACTGAAATAAATTTTCCTATATCTTTCCATCACCATAGGAGCTCTTCTTCGGCCCATATTATGGGAATTCCCAGTCTGACCTCTGAGATTTTGATGATTCATGCCTTGGTGCTTTTGACCATTGTTATGATTATTTACCATGTTTTGCTACCTTAGATTACCCGTGTCATAGCTTTCCCCATTATTTGGTTGTCTCCAATGACCATTCATTCCATTTCCATTACTTTTATTCTCACACCTTCCTCTATTGTCTGATTCAAACAATGGGTTTGTATGATCACTGTTGAAAATTGGCTCCCCATTTTTTTATGAGGAGGATTGTATTTCGGTAATTCATCCCTTTTTGGTGTCACCTTTTCTCTTGATCCTTCTTTATCTTTAGGCACTGAAACCAACTCACTTCTCTTTATTTATAGCCTATCCAAGGCCTCACTAGGTAACCTTCTCAAAGCTATAATCCCTTTTGGATTATGTTTTCCATACTCGACCAACTTACTTAATGTAGCATATCTTACCGGGACTAAGTTAGATACCCAAGATGAATGTCTAATAGGCTTGATTATGCCTGCATCTCTTAGCTTCATTAGTTATGCCTGCATTTTGGTAGCCAGCAATGGATTGATTGGCCTCTATTTTTGTCTGAATGGTTTAATACCTTCTTTCAAAGGGATATCATGCTGAAATAAATCTTTTCTATAGGCTTTCAAATCCTCATAGGACCACGCAAACACATGTTTGTATTTCTTCAGCAATTTTATCAAATTATGTCTTACATTGTTGTCCAATTTTTTACCAATGTAGACTAATTGGGGAGATGTTTCAGATCCAAAATTAATTTCCTCTAAATCTCCCACCTTGGCATTGGACTTCTGAGTCATATAATTGTCATTTATGTTCAACATGCCTTCCAATTCAACCAACCCCTTGGGAATGTGATTAGTATCCAATTGTATGACTTCCTGATCAAAGACATATTCTGTATTATCCACAATTGATACTAAAGATTCACAATCAATCTTCTAACCGTCACATTGGTCTACAAACTGGATAAACCTGAGAATATCATCATCATCCTCAAAAACTTGCCAATTATGAATATTGTCAGGAACTGCAAGCCTACTTTTTATTTCAACCACAGACATGCCAGTAAGAGTAACATCATTATTTTTTAGGGAAACATTTGCCAGGAAATCTTCCATTATGTTATTTGATCTATCTACCCATAAGATATTGAAGGCATCAAAGAATTCTATCCTATCCCAGACATCATACTTATACAATTTTAGTCTGTCATCTTTAGCAGCATAATGTTCCCTAATCTGAGATATAATTAACTGGGAGTCTCCATGAAATTTTAAACACTTAATACCATGCTTGATAGAAATATCCATCGCTAAGATCAAGGCTTCATACTCGGCAGTATTTTTTATGCATTGGAAATTCAGCAGGAATGAGTATTTGAATGTGATACCTGATGGGGAGATAAACAAAACTCCTGCTCCAGATCCTTCCTTTGAGCATCCCCCATCAAAGTAAATTTTTCATAACCCATTTTGTTGCAATAATAATTCATCCATAATTGGATCAGTGTTCTTCAATTGTGGCTCAACCTTTTCAATAATAAAATGTTCCATATCAACATTTATGCAATAGTTTAATTGCTCAAGTGGAACCACCTCCACCATAACAGATGATTGGGGTTCCCTATACAACTTGACCTCATGTCCCCTTACAGGAAAGGTGGCATATGATAAGTCTAATTGCATTTTTCCTCCTACTGCTTCTGCCCATTGCCTTGATAAAAGCATACCATAATATGGTTTAGTATCCACTACCACTATGTCCATTATGTAAGTTTCTTCAGGGAAAGAAGCAATTTTCACCTCAATTTCCTTCAATGTTCCTATCATAGGAACTTCCCTGTTGTCCATAGCATAGTAGCTCCCAGTAGATATAGTGACCTGGAGGCCTAATTCCTTCATCACATGATAAGACATCACATTTTTTGCTGATCCAGAATCAATCATGCAATTTTTTACCAAGAAACTATTTACCATTAAGGTGACAAAATGGATCAACAAACAATGGTTCTTGAGTTATTATATTTCTAATACAAATATTAGAAAATTCCTTGCTCTTTCCTTTTCCTTTCACTAGTGGACCATCTTCTCTGGTATCATTTGGTATCAAAGGTATCTCCTCATGGTTGGGAACAAATACATCATCTATCCCTCTTAATAGTGCCAAAGCAGCTTCTTTATGCTCTTTTATTTTCAGCATTTCCATAAGTGGGACTGAGACTTTCATTTGGGTTAGAGCATGTTTCATGTCAAAAAGAGGCAATTCAGGGGACACATCACTTATCCTTCTTACTTTCTTGGATTTCTCATTAGGTACTGGTTCCTCTCTTGATTCTTCATTTTTGGCATGATCAGAAGAAAACCCTGCTTGTTTTTCAAGCTTTTCACTCCTATCTCCCCTGACATAGGAATCCCCCATAATTCTAGGTGACTCCCCTTTTTCATAAACAGTAACAGGTTTATCTTGAACTGGTTGAACTGTCCTATTTCTCAGGTTGTATGAATTTCTTGCTTGATTAATTACAGCAACAGTCAGAGATCTCTTTTCATCATCAGTGGGGGTTTTGAAATGAGAATGTGAGTTATCACTTCCCACTGTGTTTATAGTTGCTAGTGATCCATTTTCATCTTGATCACCTTGATAGGTTGGAATTTGTAATTGTCCTTCAAAACAAGAATCACCTTTTGTACACAAATTATCAAAAGGTGATGCAATATGAGAGAACCATGGTTATGATTTGTTTACTATGAACATGTTGATAGTAGGGCCTTGTTGTTCTCTTTCTTATGTTTGATCAAACAGAGCCTGGGCTACTACACATTGATAAGAAGAATGTAGCATATTGCAAACATTACACCAGGGAGTGTTCTCAACATAGTTGGCATTGTTCCTTTTCAAGGGATCTAGGGTTTCTTTGGCTTTTGGGTTATCCTATCCATCAGGGACTAGTTTTCCATTATTCCAATTAGTCTTGTAAGGGTAGTCTCTCAGGTTAGGCTATTTTTCAAATCTTTGGTTAGTATACTAATTATCTTAGTACCCTCCTTTATCATTATTATCCATTTTTGTAGCAAGGTCTTTCACTGCACTTACCAATTTATCCACTGTATCATCTTCTTTGACACTTTTATTGGTTGATCCCTTTTCCTTGTAAAGTTTATTGTCTTCCCTCTTCCCCAATTTCCCTGATGCTCTTCTATTGCTCTCAATGTAAATTTCTATTTTGTAAGCATCCCTTAAGGTTGTAGGGTTTTTATCTCTGAGTAGATAGGACATTTTTTCATCAACAACATTGATATAAGTGGTAAGGCACACTTCTTCATCTAACCTTAAGATTTGGAAAAGTTTATTCATGGCCTTCTGAAATCTACTGTTAAAATCAGCCATACTTTCATTGGGGAACTTCTTAATGTTATTAAACTCATTTAACATGTATCTAGAATTAACATGCTCTCTATACTATTCTCTAAAAGACTTTACAAATTCATCCCAGGAAGCAATTTACTGTCATTTGGTAAATTTCTAAACCAATCCCTAGCATCTTCAATTAAAGATTGAACAAAAAGCTTCTTAATGACATCCTCGTTCTCAATCTCAAAGTCAATTATATTATCACTAAAAGATTTTAGATGCTCCTCACAAGTAACAACAGTATTTCCTGTGAACTTAGGGATTCTATCTCTTACCTCATTGGGGATCACATTAGGGTGACCAGGAATGCCTTTAAAGAAGAGAGCTTTATATCTATTCATGTGGACAGGCCTTCTTTGGAAATTTCCTAGCTCACTATTGCCATTTGGTCCAGAAACTTCTCCTTGATGTTGAACAGGTAGGGGAACACTTTTCTTAGGATTAGTAACTTGAATACTTGGGCAAGGACCCACAAGTTGAGCAGTTACACTAGGGCAAGAATTTTGAATATTTGGATTCTATCCACATTCTTGAAATTTAGCAGCAACACCTTGATTGTTGACATTTAGACCAATAGAAGGATTTAATTATTGTACCCCTTGATTCACGGGCATAGAACTACTTAGAGTAGTATTATTAGTAGCATGAAGAAAAGCTATCTTCATTCTCATATCAGCTGCAGCAGCCTCATATTCCAGCTTCTCTAATTGTTTTGCCAAGACATCTTTAGCCTTCCTGGCTTGTTCAATGTCCAAATCAATTTGAGGTATTCCTTTAGGATTAGAACCTTTCTTCTTAGGCTCATTTATGCTAATACCAACAAATTTTTGCTTACCTTTGTCAGGGGCATCTTTAGTATTCATTTTAAGTTTTGCATTTTGTTCGATCTCATATGGGAATAATTGTTTGATGACAGGCCCTTCCTTCTCAACTTCATCCTTGTTAGGATTTGAAACTTTACTTGGGGCTTTTTTCCTTAAATCATCCAGGTTACCAAACAATTTTGGGTTCAAACCCTTGACTTCTTGACTCAAGCTTTTAGCCTTAAGATCATTCCTTCTAGTCTCAGCTAATAGCTCTTCTCTTTCCATTAGCAAATCATATATCTTTTCTCCATGTTTCTTTTCTACTTGAGCTATTTTTTTTTCTTGTTCTTTCTTTTTTCTTCTTAAAGCCATAATCTCATCTTGCAATTTATGAGATTCATATGAAGTTATTTCAGCAACAGAGGTCTCTTCTAGTGGAGCAAGATTTTCTTCTACTAGAAAGAAACCTATATCAATGTTTTCTCCATCCCTCAAGGGATCAAAATTGGCATCAGCTCTGTAAGCATCAGCTGGTCCCATAGGTTCTGCATCTTCAGATGAAGATGACTTTCTTTCTGGAACATGAATCTCCATTCTCCCTTGAGAGGCATGTTGGGAATCATTTTTAAACGTCCCTAGTTTGGACCATTGTTTCCTTTGAGGCATATGGAGCTCCTTTGCAATGTCCATTTTGGGATTTTTTCTAAAGTATGACCTTGTATTCCTTTGTCAACTCATGCTTCAGAACATACAAATATTTTCAAAATGTTTAATGTGCAATACTGGAATACACAGAGGTTAGAGTCACCACCTCTTTTTAGAGGAAAAAATATAAAAAGATTCAAATGCCTTGTCCTAACTCAGATCTCCTTTGATAGCAATAAATCTAAATCAGACTTGAAAACAAAGTTTCTTGATAATTCCTCACCAGTTATTCCATCTGAGACAGGATCTGTATCATTCTTAGGATCAAGACCTTCAAACTGTGCGCCATGATAGATAAGAAGAATAGACTTGCTTTAATGATTATGAGGAAAAACAAACTAATTCTCAATATTGCAAGGACAAACCCTTTCATGAACATGACTCTGAGAACATCACAAGAGTCCCCAGCAGAGTCACCAATTTGTTAGCTCTTTTTCTTATAGGAATCAATTAAAACAACAATAAATGCTTGACCCTCTATTCCCAACTCAGATTCATACATGAACAAGGATAATTATAAAAGGATACTATCCTTCTTCACTTTGAGCTCCACAAACTTAGGCGGGTGTACCTATCTTCAAATTCACTGATTCACAGAGAATCTTACAATGGATCAAGGATTTATAATCCTTCTTCTTTTTAAGTTCTCAGAACTAGGAAGGCTAACCTATCGATTCTCTCCTTAAGGAATCACTAAAGTGAATTTTACTAAATACAATTAACTAGACATGTATTTGAGATAACATAAATATAAAGATTGATTAATATTGGATTGATGATAACAACAACTTGTCAGCGTTTTGGCCAGTGCCTAATCATGGGTCATAGAGTCAAAATAAAACATACATACATCAGGGACAATTAATTGAAATACAAAGCAAACCTCATATGGAGTGCCTTATATACTAGCCTCTCATCCTCACACCCCTGTATCAAATTCTTGCATAAACCCTAACCCTCTACAATTATCTGCAAGATTTAAACTCTCCTTGAAAGCAACTCACAAACAATGACATGGCTACCTTATAACCAGTATACTCAAATTGCCTTAAAAATTGAACATACAAGAACTAAGAGAAAATACAAAAAGACAACATTGGTGTCAAAATGGAGATTCCATTGTATTTTATTAATGTAATATTGATATCAGTACATTCAAGGACTCAAAACCAAACCTCAAACAAAATTCAAAAGTCTGCTTTGCAGTTTTTATTTTACCATCCCCCACAACACATTACAACTTACTACTTATAGATAGCCCTAGTCATCTTGGAATCCTTTGGAAAAATAAGGATGCAAGAAGCTTTAGATGACTAGGCTATAGGACAAAATTACATGTTACAGATGAGACAAAAATCAGGCGGGGGGAATAACAATTCCTTGTTACAAGTTATGTGATGCCTTGTCCTACGACCACCTGAATGCTTGGAGCTACTCTGAGGTTGTTGGGTCCTTATCATCTAGAATTGTCCTCTTTGTTGATGTAGAATCCTTAATCTTGTCTTTACTCCAAACATCTTGGCTTCACTGGTGCTTGTTGTCATTCTTATATTATTGCCTCATGCTACTAGAGTGACTATACCATACTTGCTTACCCATGTGGTGAAAAATTTATCACTTGGCCAACTAAAACTGAGAACCTCATCCTTATGGCTATTGAACTCCTCCCAATCAACATTGGCCTTCTCAATTTCTGCTTCCTAGGACTCAAAAATGCCTTGGCTTTGTTTAGAATGTCAACAATTAACACAAACCAGTCGATATTTCCCAATGTAATGATACTTTTTGTCCTGCTGGTTAGTGCTTCATTTAGTTTCCTTAGCCATAGGGCTTCATTCTTTATGTTCCCATCCATTTTAAACATATTGGTAAACATGTCATATCTATCCCTGGAGAACTCTCCTCTCAAATTTTCTACTCTTCTGATTTCCTTATTCTTCTTGGTGTCCAAGTTGACCATCAATTTGAGACATTTGTGGGTTCTTTTCAGAATGATGTCAATATTTTTTTGCTCTTTTGAGAGAGATTAAAAATATTTGGCATGGGTTGTCTTCCCCTTCTAGTTATCAATTATCAGATCCCACTGCTCCTTTCCCTCATCATGATTGCTCAAGATGCTAGCAATCTTCTTTCCTAATAAATAGGGGTTGGCAAGGTTAACCTCACTAGCACATCTCTTGAGGTTGGAATATATTTGGTCAGAACACCTTTACTTCACCAAGTCCTCAGCCTCTTTATATGCATGGGAGTCTTCAAGATCCCTCTTGCCCTCTTCTTCTAACCTTGATCTTTCACTGATTAGCCTATTCTTTTTAGCTTCCAGCTCGGCTCTCTTAGCATCAATGACCTCCTGGGTAGTAGGACACAAAGGTGCAGGGGATGGTGGATAAGTCACAAATGGACTAGATGAGGAGGGTTGATGATGTTCCTGAGCAATTACTCCTTGGGGCATTAATTGGATTTTTTGCTTTCCTTCCAAAGCTGCTGTTTTGTTATCCTTTAATAGGGACTTGACCTTTTCATTAGTGTAGGCTTTGAGTACAAATTCATATTTCTTATTTAGGCTATCATAAGCCTCTTTTTCTTTCTCAGCCACCCTAAGGCTCAGGCTGGTTATTTGAAAAACAAGATTTTTTGCTTCGGTTCCTGAAGTATCAGAAACTCTCTTGATAATGAGGCTTCCGGTATCCTCAATCCCATCATCTTCCTTCACTCTTCGTTTGTCTTTCTTTTTTAATGACCAGATTGCCAATGCTACATGGTCTTCACTAAACTGGGCACCAATTGATGTCCCATCAGTGCTCATTGGTTTTTCCTGCTTCCTAATAGCATAAAAAACTACTGCATCTGCTAAGTCCCATTGACACAATATGAGGATTCCCTACTTCTTAACCAATTCTCTACCGTCTTCAAGGGTGATCTTATCAAATTTGGAGACCATCTCCTGCTTGACCTCTTTCTCTATATCATCCTTAGAATAATGAGGTTGAGCTTCCTATAGCTTCTAACATTTATGATTGAATTCATCTATATGGATTCTCCACAAAAATTGAATGAATGCCCTAGTTTTGATAAAATTGTCATCTGACAAGAATTCATCACTGGCTTGATTGGTAATAGGGTCTGATTCCTTACTAGTGAATTCTACCACTGTGAGGTTAGCTACTATATGCCTAGTTGCCTCCGTCATTCCTTCTTGTAACTCCTGGGCAGTAACAACAATTTCTCCAGCATTCCTTAATTGAACCAATTGCTCAGTAATGGCCTGGTCATCATAGTGCATAGGAGATTAGGAAGGAGAATAAAATTCCCTCTTTCTCTTTTGCTTCCACCTTTTGTCTCTTGGGAGAGGGTATTTCTTGAGTACTAGCACTTTCTGGCCTTTTCCCTTTATGTTGAGGAGGTTTATCAACTTTTGGCATGATGGTTGTGTACCCTCTCCTTTTGTACACTACATAATCCCCAAGTGGGACCACTCTTCCTTGTTGAAGTTTGCTTAAAATAGCATGAGCCTTTTCTGGCTCAGCTTCCATTATCCTCTATTTATTCTCATTTAAGGTCTGCATTATTCCCTCAAATAAAGTCATTAAAGACTCAATTTTCTTGGACCATGGGAACAACTCCTTGAGAAGGTCATAAGTCTTATCAAAATTGTGCACAAAGTCCAAAGACTTCTTGTACACCATCCAATTCTCCTTTCTGATCTCCTGGTCACCTAGGTCAAAAATATTTCTAATGATGTCCTCAAGGTAGTTAAACTGATGCTCTAATGTCAAGCATTTGGTTCTTTTTCTGCACATACCCATTGTAAAGTCCTCATTATCTGCACACCTAGATACAGATGTTGCTAAGTGATAGGGCTCAAAGTACTTATCAAATTGTGTCCACCCATTCTTTGTTATGATGAAATAATGGGCTCTGGTGAGGGTAGGGAAAATACTTTCCTTCATTTTTCCTGCTAGGGCTTGCTCATGTAATCCACCCAATTTCCTTATGATCTCTGCAATTCCAATCTTGAGAGGGACTCTGTAGGGCAACACATTAGGGGTTCCTCTGAATCCATAAACCCTAATCACTGTAGAAATAGGGTATAAAATTAAATCTCCCCAATTATGGGCAATTTTTAGTTATGGGTAAAACTCCATAGGTCTCAAAAGCCTCATCATTTCAGTGTGGACCCTGGCATTTTGATTGCATAACAGTGACCTAAGCCTAGTTGCAAAAACCCTATCAAAGTAAACATAGCTAGCTTCTTTCCTGTCCCCTGAAATATCAGCACTCCACATCTGAATAGGCAACTCTTCATTACCCTGGAACTTAGTCAATTCCATTTCTTCCTCAAAGAAGTCTGCATTATTGGATAAGAATATGTGCATCATGAGGGAATACCATCCCATTGATTTAAGTATGTTGTTGTTCTGAATTCCTGCCAAAGCTTCATGCATTTGTTGTGCAATGTAAGATGCAAATTCGAAGACTACTGATAGGTGGGGATGCATTATGTGGACAGGCATTATTACATCTTCATCTTCTCCCAAAACCTCAAATAGGGCACTGTACATTTTCCTGGCCTTTCCATTAAAGAAGTCCAATTTAAAATTGTTCTGGGGTTCTAGGGTCTACTACAACCAAGTCACCTATTTTGTTGAAGTATCCCTTTAAAGCCTTATCTTTGTAATACTCCCTCTGAGTCTGGTATACTTCCTTGAAGTATTCAAAGTCAATATCATCCATATGTACTGAGGTATCACTCAACTTGAAGATTCTTCTAATCTCATCAGCTGAAACAGTCAACAGGACATTTCAGCTACAAATTGTTAACATGCATTCTTGACTGAACACCATAAACCAATTCAAAGGGAGATTTTCTAGTGGCCTTCTTCACAGTGATCCTATCAGCCCAGAGGGCAAGTTTTAATTTAACATGCCAAGATCTCTTATTTCCTTTCAAGGTCTTTTTTAAGATTTGTAAAATACTCTTGTTATTGGATTCTGCCTGACCATTGGCTTTAGGGTGATATGGGGATGAATAAGACATAACAATTCCCATATCAGAGCAAAAGTTAGTGAATTCTTCAGACCTGAAGCACATGGCATTATCCATTACCAATTTAAGGGGAACACCAAATCTTGTAATTACATTATCCATTAGAAAGTCAATAACCACAGTGCTTGTTGCTCTCTTAGTTGGGATTGCCTCTACCCACTTTGTAAAATAATCAGTTATCAATAAAAACCAACTATGCACCCCACTTGATTTCTCAGCAAACTCTCCTATAAAATCCATTCCCCACATAGAAAAGGGAGCCTCTGCTACTACAGGGTTTAACAATAGTACTTCTGAATACTTCATTTTACTTGAGAATCTTTGGTATGGCTCACATTTCCTGACAAAAGTGTAAGCATCTTGAAATAAACAAGGCCAATAATATCCAGCCCTTAGAATTTTATGAGCTGTTGACCTAGCAGAATAGTGCCCTCCACAGATTCCAGCATGCATTTCTTTCAATACCTTCTCTGATTGACCTTTGTCAAGGCATAATAACAAGATCCCATCTCTATTTTTCTAGAACAAATCACCCTGCAACAAAACATATTTCTGAGATTGCAATCTCAAACTCCTCCTTTGGTTGTCATTCAAGTTATCTGGGCATTTAGTATTTTTCAAAAAGTATACAATATTGGCATACCAGGGTTGCATTTCAATACTTGTCAAGCAATTCTCATTTGCACCAACACTGTTAACTTGGACTAAATCCAAATTTTCTTCTGTCATCAGCTTAGCCAATCCTAATTCCCTCACCAACTTAGTGATATGGATTTCTATGTCAAACTCTTGAACTTTGTTTATCCATTTACATATTTTTCCTGTTACTTCATTTTGAACAAAGATGTCTTTGACAACAACATGAGGAACATAGGCATTTACCTTTGCACATACTAGATAAGGCCTTAAAGCCTTAACTGCTTTCACCAAAGCATAAGCTTGTTTCTCCATCAACTGATAATTTAATTCAGTTGACTGCAATGATTTGCTAAAAAATGCAATGGGATGTTCAAATCCTTCACCATCCTTTTGCAATAAGACTGCTGCAATAGTATGAAATAAAGCAAAGGTAAACAAATAAAAGGTCTTTTTGTAATCAGGGGATACAAGGACTGGTGCTTCTTGAATAGCTTGCTTTATTTTTTCAAAGGCCAACTGTGTTTCTTGGTCCCATTCAAACTTCACATTTTTCTTTAGCAGTTTGACAATAGGTTTAACCAATTCTGCAAAGTTGGCAATGAACCTTCTTACAATATTGATCTATCCTAGAAATGATTGTATTCCTTTCAGATTCTTAGGAGGTATCACTTTTTGAATAGCTTCTACCCTTTCAGGGTCTATTCTGTCTCCTTGTTTTGACACTATGTTTCCCAAAAGCTTTCCCTTAGTGACAGCAAAGTGACACTTCTTTGGGTTTAAAGACACCCCATATTCCAATGCTTTTATAATCACCTTTTCCATATGATTGCAATGATCCTCTGCTCTTTTTTAGAAGGTAGTCAAGTCATCTTGGTATACTACCATTAGAACATCTATAAGGTCTTGAAAAGCCACATCCATAGCCCTCTGAAAAGTTGCACCAACATTCTTCAACCCAAAAGGCATGTGAGCATATACTTAAGTGCCCCAAAGGAGTAGTAAATGTTGTCTTGAATTGTTCTGATTCCTTAACCAGCACCTGGTTGTACCATGAAAATCCATCCATCATAGACAATAGGTTACATCCAGTGACTTTATGTAACATAGCCTCCATGTTTGGCAGTCCATAATTATCTTTCAATGAGGCTACATTCAAATTTTTGAAATCAACACACAACCTTATATCCCCATTTTTCTTTCTTAACGGGACAAAGTTAGATACCCAAGATGAATGTCTAATAGGCTTGATTATGCCTACATCTCTTAGCTTCATCAATTTTGCCTGCATTTTGGTAGCCAGCAATGGATTGATTGGCCTCTATTTTTGTCTGAATGGTTTAATACCTTCTTTCAAAGGGATATCATGCTGAAATAAATCTTTTTTATAGGCTTTGAAATCCTCATAGGACCACGCAAATACATGTTTTTATTTCTTCAACAATTTTATCAAATTATGTCTTACATTGTTGTCCAATTTTTTACCAATGTAGACTAATTGGGGAGATGTTTCAGATCCCAAATTAATTTCCTCTAAATCTCCCACATTGACATTGGACTTCTGAGTCATAGAATTGTCATGTATGCTGAAAATGTCTTCCAATTAAACCAACCCCTGGGAATGTGATTAGTATCTGTAGACACCCTAAAATGGACAGGCTTGCGACTTTACATTAAAAACACTAATTTTCATCTATTAATTAATGGGTTTTTAATCATTAATTAATCATCTATTTTCCTCTAAATTCATTCCCCAAATCATCTAATCAAATTCCCAAAATTAATTAAATAATTAGTTTTATTTAATTAAATAGATTTAATTGATTAATTACCATTAATTGATTAATTAAACTCAATTTCCTATAGTTTAAATCCTAATATTTAAACTTACTAATTAAATTCTTCCAATTAAATTA
The DNA here is from genome assembly GCA_018584345.1 of Thuja plicata. Lineage (NCBI taxonomy): Eukaryota > Viridiplantae > Streptophyta > Pinopsida > Cupressales > Cupressaceae > Thuja > Thuja plicata. The sequence goes on from MU224932.1 coordinate 228,699, forward strand.
ATTTAATTTCATCAAATAAAGTAATTCTTAATCAAAAAGAATTCAATTATCTCACATGTTGAAAATAATCATTAAATAAATGAATTA
>MU224932.1:231232-251953 GCA_018584345.1 Thuja plicata
GAGAATATCATCATCATCCTCAAAAACTTGCCAATTATGAATATTGTCAGGAACTGCAGGCCTACTTTTTATTTCAACCACAGACATGCCAATAAGAGTAGCATCATTATTTTTTAGGGCAACATTTTCCAGGAAATCCGCCATTATGTTATTTGATCTCTCTACCCATAAGATATTGAAGGCATCAAAGAATTCTATCCTATCCCAGACAACATACTTATACAATTTTAGTCTATCATCTTTAGCAACATAATATTCCCTAATTTGAGATATAATTAACTGGGAGTCTCCATGAACTTTCAAACACTTAATACCATGCTTGATAACAATATCCATCCCTAAGATCAAGGCTTCATACTTGACAGTATTATTTGTGCATTGGAAAGTCAGCAGGAATGAGTATTTGAATGTGATATCTGATGGGGAAATAAACAAAACTCCTGCTCCAGATCCTTCCTTTGAGCATCCCCCATCAAAGTACATTTTCCATAACCCATTTTTTTGCAACAATAATTCATCCATAACTGGATCAGTGTTCTTCAATTGTGGCTCAACCTTTTCAACAATAAAATGTTCCATATCAACATTTATGCAACAGTTTAATTGCTCAGGTGGAACCACCTCCACCATAACAGATGATCAGGGTTCCCTTACAACTTGACCTCATGTCCCTTTACAAGAATGGTGGCATATGATAAGTCTAATTGCATTTTTCCTCCAACTATTGTTGCCCATTTCCTTGATAAAAGAATACCATAATATGGTTTAGTATCCACTACCACTATGTCCAACTTGTAAGTTGCTTTAGGGAAAGCAACAATTTTCACCTCGATATCCTTCAATGTTCCTATCACAGGAACTTCCCTATTGTCCATAGCATAGCAACTCCCAGCAGATGTAGTTACCTAGAGGCCTAATTCCTTCATCACATGATAAGACATCACATTTGCTGCTACTCCAGAATCAATCATGCAGTTTTTTACCAAGAAACTATTTACCATTAATGTGACATAAATTGGATCAACAGACAGTGGTTCTTAAGTTATTATATTTCTAATACAAATATTAGAAAATTCCTTGCTCTTTCCTTTTCCTTTCACTAGTGGACCATCTTCTCTGGTATCATTTGGTATCAAAGGTATCTCCTCATGGTTGGGAATAGATACATCATCTATCCCTTTTAATAGTTCCAGAGCAGCTTCTTTATGCTCTTTTATTTTTAGCATTTCCATAAGTGGGACTAAGACTTTCATTTGGGTCAAAGCATGTTTCATGTCAAAAAGAGGCAATTCAGGGGACACATAACTTATCCTTCTTACTTTCTTTGATTTCTCATTAGGTACTGGTTCTCCTCTTGATTCTTCATTTTTGGCACGATCAGAAGAAAACCGTGCTTGTTTTTCAAGCTTTTCACTCCTATCTCCCCTGACATAAGAATCCCCCAAAATTCTAGGTGACTCCATTTTTTCATAAACAGTAACAGGTTTATCTTGAACTGGTTAGACTGTCCTATTTCTTAGGTTGTATGCATTTCTTGCTTGATTAATTGCAGCAACAGTCAGAGATCTCTTTTCATCATCAGTGGGGGTTTTGAAATGAGAATGTGAGTTATCACTTCCCACTATGTTTATAGTTTCCAGTGAGGCATTTTCATCTTGATCACCTTGATAGGTTGGAATTTGTAATTGTCCTTCAAAACAAGAATCACCTTTTATACACAAATTATCAGAAGGTGATGCAATATGAGAGAACCATGGGTATGGTTTGTTTACTGTGAACATGTTGATAGTAGGGCCTTGTTGTTCTCTTTCTTCTATTTTATCAAACAGAGTCTGGGCTACTACACATTGATAAGAAGAATGTGGCATATTGCAAGCATCACACTAGGGAGTGTTCTCAACATAGTTGGCACTGTTCCTTTTCAAGCGATCTGGGGCTTCTTTGGCTTTTGGGTTATCCTGTCCATCAGTGACTGGTTTTCCATTATTCTAATTAGTCTTGTAAGGGTAGTCTCTCAAGTTAGGCTGTTTGTCAAATCTTTGGTTAGAATACTTATTATCTAGGTACCCTCTTCTATCATTTTTATCCATTTTGGCAGCAAGTTCTTTCACTGCACTTACCAATTTATCCACTGTATCATCTTCTTTGACACTTTTATTGGTTGATCCCTTTTCCTTCCAAAGTTTATTGTCTTCCCTCTTCCCCAATTTCCCTGATGCTCTCCTATTTCTCTCAATGTCAATTGCTATTTTGTAAGCATCCCTTAAGGTTGTAGGGTTTTTATCTCTGAGTAGATAGGACATTTTTCCATTAGCAACATTGATTTAAGTGGTAAGGCACACTTCTTCATCTAACCTTAAGATTTGGAAAATTTTATTCATGGCCTTTTGAAATATACTGTTAAAATCAGCCATACTTTCATTGGGGAACTTCTTAATGTTATTAAACTCATTTAACATGTATCCAAAATTAACATGCTCTCTATGCTATTCTCTAAAATACTTTACAAATTAATCCTAGGAAGCAATACTGTCATTTGGTAAATTTCTAAACCAATCCCTAGCATCTTCACTTAAAGATTGAACAAAAAGCTTCATAATGACATCCTCATTCTCAATCTCAAAGTTAGTTATCTTATCACAAAAAGATTTTAGATGCTCTTCACAAGTAACAACAGTATTTCCTGTGAACTTAGGGATTCTATCTCTTACCTCATTGGGGATCACATTAGGGTGACCAGGAATGCCTTCAAAGAAGAAAGCTCTATATCTGTTCATGTGGACAGGCCTTCTTTGGAAATTTCCTAGCTCACTATTACCGTTTGGTCCAGTAGCTCCTGCTTGATGTTGAACAAGCGGGGGAACACTTTTCTTAGGATTGGTAACTTGAATACTTGGGCCAGGACCCACAAGGTTAGTAGTTACACTAGGGCCAGAAGTCTGAATATTTGGATTCTTTCCACATTCTTGAACTTTAGGATTAGCACCTTGATTGTTGACATTTAGACCAACAGAAGGATTTAATTGTTGTACCCCTTGATTCATGAGCATAGAACTACTTGCAGTAGTATTATTAGTAGCATGAAGCAAAGCTATCTTCATTCTCATATCAGCTACAGCAGCCTCCAATTCCAGCTTCTCTAATTGTTTTACCAAGTCATCTTTAGCCTTCGTAGCTTGTTCAATGTCCAAATCAATTTGAGGTATTCCTTCAGGATTAGAAACTTTCTTCTTAGGTTCATTTATGTTGATACCAACAAGTTTTTGCTTACCTTTGTCAGGGGCATCTTTAGTAGTCATTTTAAGTTTTGCATTTTGTTCGATCTCATATGGGAATAATTATCTGATGACAGGCCCTTCCTTCTCAAATTCATCCTTGTCAAGATTTGAAATTTTATTTGGGGCTGTGTTCCTTAAATCATCCAGGATACCAAACAATTCTGGGTTCAAACCCTTGAGTTCTTGACTCAGGCTTTTAGCCTTAAGATCATTCCTTCTAGTCTCAGCTAATAGCTCTTCTCTTTCCATTGGCAAATCATATATATTTTCTCCATGTTTCTTTTCTGCCTAAGCTATTTATTTTTCTTGTTCTTTCTTTTTTATTATTAAAGCCATAATCTCATCTTGCAATTTATTAGATTCATATGAAGTTGTTTCAGCAGCAGAGGTCTCTTCTGGTGGAGCAAGATTTTCTTCTGCTGGAAAGAAACCTATATCAGCATTTTCTCCATCCCTTAAGGGATCAAAATTGGCATCAGCTCTGTAAGCATCAACTGGTCCCATACGTTCTACATCTTCAGATGAAGATGACTTTCTTTCTGCAACACAAATCTCCATTCTCCCTTTAAAGGCATGTTGGGAATCATTTTTAGACGTCCCTCTTTTGGACCATTGTTTCCTTTGAGGCGTATGGAGCTCCTCTCCAATGTCCATTTCAGGATTTTTTCTAAAGTACAACCTAGTATTCCTTTGTTGACTCATGCTTCAGAACATACAAATATTTTCAAAATGTTTAACGTGCAATACTGGAATACACAGAGGTTAGAGTCGCCACCTCTTTTTAGAGGACAAAATATAAAAAGATTCAAATTTCTTGTCCTAACTCAGATCTCCTTTGATAGCAATAAATCTAAATCAGACTTGAAAACAAAGTTTCTTGATAATTCCTCACCAGTTATTCCATCTGAGATAGGATCTATATCATTCTTAGGATCAAGACCTTCAAACAATGCGCCATGATAGATAAGCAGAATAAACTTGCTTTAATGATTATGAGGAAAAACAAACTAATTCTCAATATTGCAAGGGCAAACCCTTTCATGAAAATGACTCTGAGAACATCACAAGAGTCCCTAGCAGACTCGCCAATTTGTTAGCTCTTTTTCTTGTAGGAATCAATTAAAACAACAATAAATGCCCGACCCTCTATTCCCAACTCAGATTCATACATGAACAAGGCTAATTAACAAGGATACTATCCTTCTTCACTTTGAGCTCCACAAACTCAGGCGGGTGTACCTATCTTCAGATTCACTGATTCACAGAGAATCTTACAATGGATCAAGGATTTATAATCCTTCTTCTTTTTAAGTTCTCATAACTAGGAAGGCTAACCTATTGATTCTCTCTTTAAGGAATCATTAAAGTGAATTGTACTAAATACAATTATGTTAGGAAACTATGTGTTCATTCTTTTTATTTTGTTAGTGTAGTGTTGTTGGATGCATATGCTTTGTAAGTCATCCCATGAGTATATTTTATTATCCCACATGCATAGGTAGTATTACCTTTCTAAATTGTACTTAGTATATAAGAGTATGTTGAGGCCTTTGATGGGCATCGACAAATTTATTGTATTGAGCTTTCTCAAAGGAGGTTACCCCCTCGAAGTGGCCTACAATCAATAGATTCACTCTGAGTTCTGCTATTGCTTTATATTCTGTTATTTCATGCATTCTCACCATATTGTTGTAGGAGGTTCCTCTCAAATTAACTAGGCATGTATTTGAGATAACAAAAATATAGAGATTGATTAATATTGGATTGATGATAACAACCACTTGTCAGCGTTTTGGCCAGTGCCTAATCACAAGTCATAAAGTCAGAATAAAACATACATACATCAGGGACAATTAATTGAAATAAAAACAAAACCTCAGATGGAATGTCTTACATACTATCCTCTCATCCTCACACCCCTGTATCAAATTCTTGCATAAACCCTGACCCTTTGCAATTATCTGCAAGATTTAAACTCTCCTTGAAAGCAACTCACAAACAATGACATGGCTACCTTATAACCAATATACTCAAATTTCCTTACAAATTGAACATACAAGAACTAAGAGAAAATACAAAGAGATATCATTGGTGTCAAAATGGAGATTCCATTATATTTTATTAATGTAAGCTTGATATCAGTACATTCAAAGACTCAAAACCAAAGCTCAGACACAATTCAAAATTCTGATTTGCAGTTTTTATTTTACCATCCCCCACAACACATTACAACCTACTACTTATAGATAGCCCTAGTCATCTTGGAATCCTTTTGAAAAATAAGGATGCAACAAGCTTCAAACAATTAGGCTATAGGATAAAATTACATGTTACAGAAGAGACAAAAATCAGGCGGGGGGAATAATAATTCCTTGTTACAAGTTATGTGATCCCTTGTCCTACGACTGCCTGAATGCTTGGAGCTGCTCTGAGGTTGTTGGGTCCTTATCATCTGGAATTGTCCTCTTTATTGATGTAGAATCCTTAATCTTGTCTTTACTCCAAACAACTTGGCTTCACTGTTACTTGTTGTCATTCTTATATTACTGCCTCATGCTACTGGAGTGACTATACCATACTTGCTTACCCATGTGGTGAACACTTCATCACTTGGCCAACTGAAACTGAGAACCTCATCCTTATGGCTATTGAATTCCTCCCAATCAACATTGGCCTTCTCAATTTCTTCTTCCCAGGATTCAAAAAATGCCTTGGCTTTATTTAGAATGTCAATTGTTAACACAAACTAGCCGGTATTTCCCAATGTAATGATACTTTTTGTCCTGCTGGTTAGTGCTTCATTCAGTTGCCTTAGCCATAGGGCTTCATTCTTTATGTTCCCATCCATTTTTAACATATTGAGAAACATGTCATATCTATCCCTGGAGAACTCTCCTCTCAAAGTTTCTACTCTTATGATGACCATATTCTTCTTGGTGTCCAAGTTGACCATCAATTTGAGACATTTGTGATTTCTTGTGAGAATGATATCAATATTGTTTTTCTCTTTTGAGAGAGAGTAAAAATATTTGACATGGGCTGTCTTCCCCTTCCAGTTATCAATTATCAGATCCCACTGCTCCTTTCCCTCATCATGATTGCTCAAGATGCTAGCAATCTTCTTTCCTAATAAATAGAGGTTGGCAAGGTTAACCTCACTAGCACATCTCTTGAGGTTGGAATATATTTGGTCAGAACACCTTTGCTTCACCAAGTCCTCAACCTCTTTATATGCATGGGAGTCTTTAAGATCCCTCTTGCCCTCTTCTTCTAACCTTGATCTTTCATTGATTAGCCTGTTCTTTTCATCTTCCAGCTTTGCTCTCTTAGCATCAATGACCTCCTAGGTAGTAGGACTCAAAGGTCCAAGGGATGTGGGATAAGTCACAAATGCACTAGATGAGGAGGATTGATGAGGTTCCTGAGCAATTACCCCTTTGGGCATTAATTGCATTTTTTGGTTTCCTTCCAAAGTTGCTATTCTGTTATCTTTTAATAGGGACTTGACCTTTTCATCATTGTAGGCTTTGAGTACAAATTCATAGTTCTTATTTAGGCTATCATAAGCCTCTTTTTCTTTCTCAGCCACCCTCAGGCTCAGGCTAGCTATTTGAAAAACAAGATTTGTTGCTTCGGTTCCTGAAGTATCAAAAACTCTCTTAACAATTAGGCTTCTGGTATCCTCAATCCCATCATCTTCCTTCACTCTTCGTTTGTCTTTCATTTTTAATGACCAGATTGCCAATGCTACATGGTCTTCACTAAACTAGGCACCAATTGATGTCCCAGCAGTGCTCATTGGTTTTTGCCTACTTCCTGACAGCATAAAAAAATACTGCATCATCTAAGTCCCATTGAAGCAGTATGAGGACTCCCTGCTTCTTAACCAATTCTCTACCCTCTTCAAGGGTGATCTTATCAAATTTGGAGACCATCTCCTACTTGACCTCTTTCTCTATATCATCCTTAGCATAATGAGGCTGAGCTTCCTGTAGCTTATGACATTTATGATTGAATTCATCTATATGGATTCTCCACAAAAATTGAATGAATGGCCTAGTTTTGACAAAATTGTCATTTGACAAGAATTCATCACTGGCTTGCTTGGTAATAGGGTCTAATTCCTTACCAGTGAATTCTGCCACTGTGAGGTCAGCTACTATATGCCTAGGTGCCTCCGACATTCCTTCTTGTAACTCCTGGGCAGTAACAACAATTTATCTAGCATTCCTTAATTGAACCAATTGTTCAGCAATGGCTTGGTCATCATAGTGCATAGGAGATTGGGAAGGAGAGTACAATTCACTCTCTTGCTCTTTTGCTTCCACCTTTTGACTCTTGGGAGAGGACATTTCTTGAGTACTAGCACTTGCTAGCCTTTTCCCTTTATGTTGAGGAGGTTTATCAACTTTGGGCATGATGGTTGTGTACCCTCTCCTTTTGTACACTACATAATCCCCAGGTGGGACCACTCTTCCTTGTTGAAGTTTGCTTAAAATAGTATGAGCCTTTTCTGGCTCAGCTTTCATTATCCTCTATTTTTTCTCATTTAAGGTCTGCATTATTCCCTCAAATAAAGTCATTAAAGACTCAATTTTCTTGGACCATTGGAAGAACTCCTTGAGAGGGTTATAAGTCTTATCAAAATTGTGCACAAAGTCCAAAGACTTCTTGTACACCATCCACTTCTCCTTTCTGATCTCCTGGTCACCTAGGTCAAAAATATTTCTAATGATGTCCTCAGGGTAGTTAAACTGATGCTCTAATGTCAAGCATTTGGTTCTTTTTCTGCACATACCCATTATAAAGTCCTCATTATCTACACACCTTGATACAGATGTTGCTAAGTGATAGGGCTCAAAGTACTTATCAAATTGTGGCCACCCATTCTTTGTTATGATGAAATGATGGGCTCTGGTGAGGGTAGGGAAAATGCTTCCCTTCATTTTTCCTTCTAGGGCTTCCTCATGTAATCCACCCAATTGTCTTATGATCTATGCAATTCCAAACTTGAGAGGGACTCTATAGGGAAGCACATTAGGGGTTCCTCTGAATCCATAAACCCTAATCACTGTAGAAACAGGGTATAAAATTAAATCTGCCCAATTATGAGCAATTTTTAGTTTTGGGGCAAACTCCATAGGTCTCAAAAGCCTCATCATTTTAGTGTGGACCCTGGCATTTTGATTGCATAACAGTGACCTAAGCCTAGTTGCAAAAACCCTATCAAAGTAAACATAGCTAGCTTCTTTCCTGTCCCATGAAAGATTAGCACTCCACATTTGAACAGGCAACTCTTCATTACCCTGGAACTTAGTCAATTCCATTTCTTCCTCAAAGAAGTCTGCATTATTGGACAAGAACATGTGCATCATGAGGGAATACCATCCCATTGGTTTAAGTATGTTGTTGTCCTAGATTCCTGCCAAACCTTCATGCATTTGTTGTGCAATGTAAGATGCAAAGTCGAAGACTACTGATAGGTGGGGATGCAGAATCTGGACCACCATGAGCATTATGTGGACATGTATTGTTACATCTTCATCTTCTCCCAAAACCTTGCATAGGTCACTGTACATTTTCCTGGCCTTGCCATTAAAGAAGTCCAATTTAAATGGTTCTGGGGTTCTAGGCCCTACTACAACCAAGTCACCTATTTTGTTGAAGTATCCCTTTAAAGCCTCATCTTTGTAATACTCCCTCTAAGTTTGGTATACTTCCTTGAAGTATTCAAAGTTTATATCATCCATATGTACTGAGGTATCACTCAACTTGAAGATTCTTCTAATCTCATCAGCTGAAACAGTCAACAGGACATTTCCCTAGGTATCCCTAACAACCCTAGACACCTTATGATAAGTGTTTGCAATCAAATTGAACAAATTAGTATCCATAAACACCCTAGGTGCTATCAATTTTTCCACGTCTAACTACCAAATGTTATAGTCTGGGGTAGGGGCGTTCCTTTGACTATATGCAGTCCTAAACAGGGTGAGACCATTAAAACTAGTTTTGACATCTTTTGCCTATCTACCCGAATCAAACAGGCCTTCTCCTACTTTGAGACGGGGATTTAATGGAACTATTCTCTTGATTTGAGTAGCATCTCCAATGGATCCTTTTAATTGTTGTAGCAAATCCTCCCTAACATTTCTCTTCTAGTAATCAACCTCTCCGAAAATCTCAATTCTAGGGGCCATTCTGAATCTAGGGATTTTTTGATATGAATTCAGATTTTGATACAAGAATTCTAAAAACCCTTTTGAACTGCAAATCTTACTTAGAACCTGAATGCTGGTGAATCAGAAAAGCTTACCCATTCTGCAAAGTGGTCCCGTGGAGCTAATTACCTCTGCAATTCCATTTTTTTCTCGAATGACTTTGGTGAATTATTGTTACTGCAAGTCGACTTAACCAATTTTATGGCTTTAATCAAATCAGTCATTCGAATTGAATTTAGCTAGAGTGGCCACACGTTCTACAATCAATTCTCAAGCTTCAATTTCACGGCTTAATGGCTCTCTGCAACTCATTTTGACAACTTTGAATTTAAGCCGTAGATATTGAACATCATTTTCTTCATCTGACGACTATCTTATTTTCATGGAAGCAACTGTTTATCTAGGACACGTTTCAACACCGCTTAATCGCTTACACTTTAGATTTTGAGCACTTTACCTTTAAGCGTTTAAGTGGACCGTTAGATTCTTTTACACTTGCAACCTTATTAACATGACTTAAACGCCATACATGACCCACCTTTTTTTGCCACGTGTCACCTAGACTTAATCGCTTACCCATTAGATTTTGTTCACTTTTCCCCTAAGTGATTAAGCTGACCGTTGATCTTTCCCATAGATGCTGCTCCTTTAACTCCACCTTTATGACCTCAGCTTGCCCCACTAGGACAAGTGTCGCTACCGCTTAATGGCTTACTCTTTAGATTTCATTCACTTTGAAGTTAAGCCATTAAGCTGACCATTGGATGGGAAACAAGTTAACTGATCTTTAATTATTGCCAGCTCTGAGTATCCGGGTCCACCAACTGCCAGATGTCAACACTGCTTAATGGCTTGTCTGATAGATGTCGAGCATTTTGCCTTTAAGTGTTTAAGCGAACCGTCGATTATTTCTTAACTTGTCCACTGTTTAACTGAGAACCTTTATGACTTTTGGCCCCACCAAGGACACGTGACACCATGACTTAATAGCTTAACCGATAGATGTCGATTGGTTTTGGACTAAGCTATTAAGCGGGTCGTCCGATCAAAAAACATTTGCTCACCACATAAGACAATGAAATAAAAGGCTTTTCTCAGTGACATGACTTAGGAAATATTAAAGTGGTTAGGATAACACAACTTTATAACCCAACCCTTTTAACGCGAACACATGACTTATGACAACTCAAGTGACTGAAAAAGCAATGTGAAAATAGAACCCGCCAAGACACTCAGGGCATTTAGATTCAAATTTGAATAGGCTTATAACATATACTTGAGGGTTCAGGCATTTTTTAGCATTTTCAACTAGGTCAAGGGTAATAATAGATTTTGCAGAGGCATGAGAATAATTTTAACCATGATTTTAAAACCTTGGACACCATAGATGACAGGGGACCTCAAGAAATTTACAAGGCATAGTTTAAACATGAAATAGCACCAACAGACCCGATATTGCAAATGTAGTTGGAATTGTAGCAAGATATCAAACGGATCCTAAAGAGTCACACCTTGCTACTATGAAAAGAATTTTTAGATACTCGAAAGGAACAATAGAGTATGGCTTATGCTATTAAAAATCTAATGATTTTATCTTACATGCATATATTGATGCTGATTGGGAAGGTAGTGTGGATGAAAGAAAGAGTACAAGTGGAGGAGAATTTTTCCTTGGAAAATGGCTTATTTCATGGTTAATTAAGAAGTAAAATTATATAGCTCAGTCTACTGCTAAGTCTGAGTATGTTGCACTGCTGCTATTAACTGCACTCAGATTGTTTGGATGAAGCAAATGTTGAAGGACATTGGAATAATTTTTGAAGAGCCAGTGGTTATTCATTGTGCTAACTCTAGCATAGTTAACATGTCAAAGAATCTAGTAATGCATTCTAATACTAAACATATATCAATAAAGTATCATTACTTGAGGGACAAGGTAGCATAAAAAGAGATCAGATTGGAGTACATAAGTACAAAGGAACAAATTGCTGACATATTTACTAAACCTTTGTGAAAAGATGCTTTTGAGTATCTCAGAAGCATGCTTGGGGTGAGAGCCCCTCCTTGTGGTAATTAATTGATGAAGGAATGCATCATTCTAGTAAGCTATCAAAGCTATATCATTTTTTGGACTTGATGTATGGATCTACTCCTCAAGGGGAGTGATTGCAGGAACACTAGAACACATTTGGGTGACTTTGCACTTGGTTGTTGGAGGCATGAAGATTTGAAAAAGGTACATCTTTCAGAGTTATGATGATTGAAGATTGGTTAATGACATCCTTTTCCATTGATGTAAAAGCAGGAGAGATTCAATGATGAAAATCCCTACTGTTTAGGGAAAGTTGTGTTGAGGATATTGAGAATATTGTGTTGAGTAATTTTGGATTGATGGATTTTCACATATGTTTCCATCAATGCCAAATGGGAGATTGTTGGAATTGGTTCCATTTTTGTTGTTGGCATTCATGTTTTGTAACTAATGTCAACATATGTTCCTAATATGGTTGAACGGACTGGTTATTACTGTTACTTGGATGATTGACATAAGTGTACAGGTACTGTATGGATGATTTAGAGCGTGCAAAGATAGGGATGTGTACAAGAATGTGTTTTGATCTCATGTCTAAGATCACATGTGTTAAGATGACATATTAAATAAGTTACAAATGTTTTAGTGAAGACTCGATACTGGTCCATGAGAGAGAAGTGTGACAGAGTTAGTCTCTGTGTTTTAAAGATTGAATTTTCATCTCTTAGACTAAGTATCTTAAGGAAATGTTGAAGAAATTTGGAGTGAAAGATTGTAAACCAGTTGGGACACCCATGGTGATTGGTTATAAGCTTACTAGTACTGATGAGAATCAAAATATTCTTAAGTCAAAATAAAGATCAATGATTGGAGGTCTACAATAGCTAACTCACACTAGACCCGATATTGCAAATGCAGTTGGAATTGTAGCAAGATATCAAATGGATCCTAAAGAGTCACACCTTGATACTGTGAAAAGAATTTTCAGATACTCGAAAGGAACAATAGAGTATGGGTTATGCTATTAAAAATCTAATGATTTTATCTTACATGCATATACTGATGCTGATTGGGAAGGTAGTGTGGATGACAGAAAGAGTACAAGTGGAGGAGGATTTTTATTTGGAAAAAGGCTTATTTCATGGTTAAGTAAGAAGAAAAATTGTATAGCTCAGTCTACTGCTAAGTTTGAGTATGTTGCATTGCTGCTATTAACTGCACTCAGATTGTTTGGATGAAGTAGATGATGAAGGACATTGGAATAATTTTTGAAGAGCCAGTGGTTATTCATTGTGCTAACACTAACACCGTTAACAAGTCAAAGAATCCAGTAATGCATTCTAAGACTAAACATATATCAATAAAGTATCATTACTTGAGGGACAAGGTAGCATAAAAGGAGATCAGATTGGAGTACATAAGTACAAAGGAACAAATTGCTGACATATTTACTAAACCTTTGCGAAAAGATGCTTTTGAGTATCTCAGAAGCATGCTTGGGGTGAGAGCCCCTCCTTGTGGTAATTAATTGATGAAGGAATGCATCATTCTAGTAAGCTATCAAAGCTATATCATTTTTTGGACTTGATGTATGGATCTACTCCTCAGGGGGAGTGATTGCAGGAATACTAGAACACATTTGGGTGACTTTGCACTTGGTTGTTGGAGGCATGAAGATTTGAAAAAGGTACACCTTTCAGAGTTATGATGATTGAAGATTGGTTAATGACATCCTTTTCCATTGATGTAAAAGCAGGAGAGATTCAATGATGAAAATCCCTAATGTTTAGGGAAAGTTGTGTTGAGGATATTGAGAAGATTGTGTTGAGTAATTTTGGATTGATGGATTTTCACATATGTTGTCATCAATGCCAAAGGGGAGATTGTTGGAATTGGTTCCATTTTTTTTGTTGGCATTCATGTTTTGTAACTGATGTCAACATATGTTTCTAATATGGTTGAACGGACTGGTTATTACTGTTACTTGGATGACTGACATAAGTGTACATGTACTGTATGGATGATTCAGAGCGTGCAAAGATAGGGATGTGTACAAGAATGTGTTTTGATCTCATGTCTAAGATCACATGTGTTAAGATGGAATATTGAATAAGTTACAAATGTTTTAGTGAAGACTCAATACTGGTTCGTGAGAGAGAAGTGTGACAGAGTTAGTCTCTGTGTTTTAAAGATAACTTGCGTGCGACATGGATTCTGGTTATGCAAGCTTGCGGGATGGTAGAAGACATGCTGAGGAATGTTTGTTATGTTTCGTGAGTCGTAGGACTCTTGGTGACATCAGTTGTTGCATGTGATCTGGATGAGACTTATTTGAGGCTAACTTTGAAGATGAAGCGTGTATTGTGATTTACGAGCGTGGATTACAGACCTTGGATTATATCTGATGAATTGTAATTGATGTTTACTTGTTCTAGATACCATGTGTATCTTAGCAAGGGGTTATGCAATCATTTGTATATTGGGAAAGCCTAATTGGCTGACCTAATTGATCATTGTAATAGGGTATATAGGAGAGATCTTTTCTTATTTGAAAAATGTATGTATGCAAAGTGAAAATAAAATTTTGGAAGCTGCGAGCTTGAGTTTGCTAGATGTAAAGCAGAGGTTGTGATTGTATTACTTCATTGTAGCTGATCAAGCAAAGATAGTTGCTATCAGATAGTTCACTGGATTGTATATCTCTATACATTTGTATTTCAGACAATGAGCCTACTATTACTATTGACTCCTAAAAGGGTCTGTCCTCTAACAAGGAATATGTACTGTAATGCATCAATAAGCTCCTAACTAGGCTAAATATTTTAATAGGGATATTATATTCTCAATACATTATTTGTGGGTGCTAATTCCCACTGGGGTTTTACCTTTAACAGGGTTTCCTCGACAACAAAGGATTGTGTTATGGTGTTTGTGTTTATTGTTTTATCATTTGGATTAAAGTTTTGGTTTATAAAGTTTAATGTTTAATAATCTATCTCATAAATGATTAACCCCCNGATTACCCCCCCCCCCCCCCCCTCTCAGTTGTGTTGGTGGACTAGTTTTCCTAACAAAATATTCTAATAGATAGTTAAGGTTGATTTTGTCAAGTTTAGAAGACATCATCTTCTGTAGACTCGCTGTTATTTTTAATAGATTATAGAGTATCAAACAAAAGTATTGTATATAGAATAAAACCAACAGAGATACCAATGTTGATTACAGGTAACAGAAGGAGCTAAACATATGCATTACAGACCAAGAAATTTGCAAATGAAAATTCTGGTTTCGGTATGGGAGGTCCCCATATTGGGTGCATATGTAAGACATTATTTTTTAGTGTCGTTTGAAGTAATGCCCAGAGAAGTTGAAGGAGCCATCCAAAGAATAATTGGGGAGGGGGTGCTCATTCCATGAGAACCAAGAAGCATCTATCACTCCCAGGTAGTTGGAGTGTTTCTGTCAAACTTGTATAACCTATTGTTTGGATATGAGACAATAATGTCGATAGCTCAGAGATGCGTGGAGGAAACATTCGTGACTCTACCTATTTTGGATATAGCAATAAGAAAATATGACTTGCATGGATCAAGGGCATGAGTGGGAGGGATTATCCCAATCCAAGATTTAGAAAGGAACTTGGTAATTGTATGATTATTGGGCATAATTAAGATAGGATTATCTTAAAGAGATCAAGATTACCTCCGCCTAGAGATGACACACATAACTAGTATGCTTGAAACATAGGTCATGGATGAAGTATTAACTGTATTTGACATTTTTATTCTTATGATACAATATTGCACTGATGGACTAGTTCCAAACCCAGGTGGGTTTTCATCCGAAGGTGACAACTTTAGGATAATAGAGATATAGACCAGTTCGGAAGAGTCAGTTACATGACAACAGATTAGGAATGAAATGAATGATTTTTTTTGAAGATAAGCATACATAGCTAGACAATTTATTTAGAGCTTAGTATAAAAAAGTTGTATTTTGATTAGATAGAGAGCAAATTTTATCAAAATTTAATGTAATGTGAGATTAAAAGTTACTATCAAGAGTGTTTTTGTTGTGTGCAAATGAAATTATAAAAATGAGCCCCTTTATTTTAATTGTAAAAAAACAAATTATAAAGTAGATAGAAATCTAAATCAAATGTTAAATATACTAATCACATGTGAGAAGACACAACAAGTATTATGAGTCCTACAGAAAGATAGCATAAGATGTAGAACTTGAACCCTTGCGGTTACCCGACAGAGGGTAGATTCAAATGAAAATTTAAACAAAGAAACTAATATAATCAAAACCATTAGTAATTAGCTTTCTTAAAATGACATATAAAGGGTTTAGCTGTAAACCAACCAAACAAGAGAATTTTTTTTAAAACTCAACTCTTTGGCGGCAAGCCATCCAAAGAGGGTTAGTGAACTAAAAAACTATAATAAAAGATATTAACAAAAAAAATGAATGAGTTAGGTAATGGAATTCGAGCTTCTCTCTTCAAAGAGCAGAAAACTTAATAGATATAATAATCAAATATGCAAAACGACAAATGAGATATGTAAAGAGTATTAAATCTTCTATTTTCAATTAAAAAAAGTCTCCAAACAAGGAGTGCTCCAATTAATGGTAACCTCCAATACCTTTTTACTCAAAACAAGGATTAGTAACCTGCTCTGATACCATGAAATAAATAATAATAAAGAGAGAAAGGAACAATAAAAAATCCTAGTGAGCTATATGGGGAAGAAAGTGTTACCATGAGAAAGCTATAATCTAGGAGCATTCACCACGTGAGCCCAAGGCAAAGGAGACAAGACATTTTGAAAGGGGAAGAATAAAGAAAAACCCTTGTGATATTATTAATGAGGCCATATCCTAGAGAGAGAGAGAGAGAGAGAGAGAGAGAGAGAGAGAGAGAGAGAGAGAGATGCTTATTACAATAACTTCATCGTGTAGAAATGAGAGAGGAGTATCTCTTAAATAGAGACAAGGAGAGGAGTTACTATGTAACTCCCAATTCTATGAATGCCACCATTCATAAGAGGTGTGTGACAAGTGTCACAATCCTCTTAAGGAGGATAAACTAAATAGAGTAATTACATAAAATGACTTGTCCTCCCACTTGGACTAGAGGACAAATTATATGTAGGGATTGCATAGGAATCTCCTAATTACAATTGATAAATACAAGTAAAGATTAATCTTCTAACATGGAGGAAGAATTCTTATTGCGAGCAATCAAGAGTGTGCTGGGAGCAGATTTCATGGAAGCAGGCCATAAAAATGACAGAGAATTGTTTGAGAGGTTCTTCACTATCTGTGTTGAGGCCACATGTCTGTACTACATGGGATCTAGACTTACTCAAAGGATTTTTCAAGAGCGGTTCAAAGTAGTTGTTGTAGGAACATTAGTCCCGGTAACCCCTAATCCCACAAGGGTTTTTATAGAAGACATGTTTGATGTTGAGGCTATGGGAAAAAAATAAGAGGGTGGCTGAAGAATTATCTTTGTATAGGGAAGGATTGGGTAATTTTTCTCTCACTCCCTTTGCTATTTATGCGAGGTTATACAAAGACTTGTTCTTTGCCTCTTAGATGGAGAGGATTAATGTATTGAGAAAATGGATCATTGTAATCTCTTGTTGGATGTATTAGCTTTTTTTTTATTAATGAAAATGGATCCACCCCCATAAGGTAAAAACTTGTTGAAAAATAATTGATTGACTCATCCAAATTTTAAAAAATTACATTATCACATTCTACAAACTTTTATTTTTTCTCAAATTTGATGGGATAATTCAATACTCATATTTGATGCAGGAGCATATTGGGTCCTTGGTAATATTGCATCATCCAAAAACATTTGTTTATTGGTGGACCTTTGTTGCCAGTTTTGTGTTTGTTTTCAGTTCGTGGTCACTGAATGGGTGATTGATTTCTTACTGGAGTTCTTTGGATCTTCAGTGGTTGTGATCATGATATGGTTTTCATGAGGTCATTGGGAATTATTTCCTATGATTGCAACTTGTTTGGAGTTACCGCTCTTGAGTTATGATGGATTCTGTGACTAGGTTTGAGAATAAGTTTTTGGTTCCAGGCAGTTTTCTGATTGGTCGTTCCGTGGAGATATTTGGCAGGAGCGATGAAAAGGATTTGTTCATTGTTGTTTATGGAGTAGAATTCTATGATTGCGCTTCTCAAGGTGGCATGGTTTGTGAGATCCTATTGATTCTTTTTCGGTTGCTGTTGTTCTTCATGACACTGGTTCGATTGAGTTTACAGGTTGATTGTTGGAGGTTGCGATTGGTGTTTTCGACCGTTGGACATGAATGTCATAATTGTCTATAAGGATATATGTGTGGCTAACTTGGTTGTTGGATAGGTCCTTGAGAAATAAATTAAGTGTGGTATTTATTGGGGATTTAGGCTGACCTAGTCTAATATGTTTGACTCGAGATATGTAATTGTTTGTTAGGCCGACATATTGGTGGATTTGTATAAATGTAATGTGTTGTAATGTGTAGAGGCATCATCTTAGAAGGGGAGTAACATCCAGAGGGATGATAGTTCAGAGGTGTAGGAGATCAGGATGTAGGATCTGAGAGTGATTTTGTAGTGAGCCGTAACCAGGAAGGCATTACAACCTGACATGTATGAAGAAATGCTAATGAATAAAGTTTATGTTTGGATACAAATCTTGTTGTTCTTGTTGTCTCTTGTTGTTTTCCGCTGTGTTGATTGTTGCTGCAAGGTTTGGACATCTCCTATGGGGATTCTCCTACCTTGACCGCATTAGTATTAAAACACAATTTTAGCTATTTTTTTGCCAAATAGATTTATAAAATAATTAGAAAAGTTCAAAAAGTGGGGGAAGCACACTTAGTCCTATGTTATTTTTTTGGGTTTAAAACAAAACTGCATATGTTCTTTCAAAATTTAACCCTCTTAATCTCCACCATTTAAAAAATATTAGTTTAGAGATTAAATTTTGAATTTTAGTACTCTCTCTTGTCAAATCATCATAATTTGAGCATAGATATGTCAAAATACTTATTAAAATGTAGCTTTTGGTTGAGTTTAGAAAAAATGGTCACCTTTGACCCTCTTTGTACCTCCTATTTTCATGTACTTAGAGATTTTTCCTTTCCTAGTTCCCTATATGCTAACATAATTTTTTTTTAATCTTTAAAGGTCACATCACCATTTCTCCATTAAGTGTTCCTTGATATTTCTCTAGCTTGCATGCTTCCCATGATCATCATTTGACATGCTTTATCTATTTGATACACAATGCATTTATTCATACTTAATACATTTCACGATCTAAATTTATACATGTTTAGCCTGCATTTACATTTCATGTTTCGTTTCTTCATCTCCTTTAGTTCTTGTATCCTATGGATGCAAGCAACTGTAGGGACACATTCTATTGCTATTTATTTTCATGTTAAGAATGTAGATAATTATAATTACTTATACAATGACACATTAATATTATAAAACCAATCATCGTCATATGGCATGTCAATATCCCATAGACCTTGTCATTTAATGACCACCAAGTGAGGTGGAGTATTATCAATTTTCATATGCAAATCTTCTTTAACACTCTCTTTTTTCTTTTGCTACTTACGATGATGATTGCTACTAGTTAGCTTTAGATTGGAATTTATTTTCTTTTCATATGTATAAAAAAACTACCCATTGCATATTTTTCATCCATTTTCTAGGTTCTCGTGGAGCATGCATACTAAAGTATGCACCTACAAGATGACAATCTCTAGGGTCCATTGCTTTATATAGACTTGAAAAATATATATCTTTCAAATTTTCCTTTATATGCATGTTTTTATGATTGGTACATGCTTTTAGATGCACAAACAATTTAGAATTTGCATACCCCTCAATGTGAGGGAAAAATGTAATGATGAAATTTGTATCTCTATGCTATTTCTCACTTAGTTTTGTGTTTATTTTAAGAGAATGACTTAATATATTTACATATTAACAATGACATGATCTTGTGTGAAGTTAGACCATTCTCCATATCATTATTTATCCATTTACACACATTCTCGTATATTGAACCCATTCTATCCACATCTATGCATATTCTTATACATACTACATTTAGAATGCCTATTATTTCACCCACCCCTATTTTATTATCCACCTTGATTTTATTGTACTTGCCTTAGGCAATATACTATTGCATTCACTTGTGCAAATTTGTGTTATAGGACCCCTTTTTTTGGAGGCTTCCTATTTTTTTTCAATATTTTGAGGGGCACATTATAAAATTAAAATTATTGGTAATTAAAAAAAAAAAATTTATTCAGAAATTTTTTTTGGCTCCATTTTTATGTGCCTCCACAATGGAGGGAAATTGTAATTATTTTAATAATATTAATAAAATCAAATTAAACAAGTATTAATTTAAAATCTTTTGAATTTCAAGATTATAATTAAATTAATGTTACATATTTGTTTTAATTTTTGTAGCTTAAATATTTTTATATAAAATTTATGTACATATGATTATAATAATAATAATATAGAAAAATAGTTCTAGTTGGTATTAAACCATTCATATTTTTTTATAAATAAAACTTTTTAAATATATAAAAAAGTATGTATTAAAAAATCTAATTACTCTTTTAGGTTAGAAAACATATATGATGTTAATATTTGATGTATGTTTATGATTATTTATAATTTAGTTTGAAATATATATAGATAAGATTGTAAAATTATTAAGAAGTCATAAAGTTAATAGATGAAATAGTTAGTAGTAAAGTGCTTAACTTAAGACATATAAGAGACCAATTGAACAATTAAATTATAAAACTTTGTTGTCGGGATATTTGAATGTACCGGTTATTATATTATTAAAGTATTATGTTAGCCTCGGTCGTTAGTGACCGAGAGGTTAGACAGTTTCGTCACGACGTTTCGGTCGTGGCCCTTCGGGTACTTTATATACCCTCTTGGAGGATGGACACGGGGATATTATTATATGATCATTATGATGTAAATGTACTTGCCAGTCTAGAATGATTAATGAAAGTATTTATTATTCTATGATATATTCTGTGTTTATTATATTTCCTGTACTATGTCTATGCATTATTAAGTTACCCGTGACGGTAAACATTTGGCGCCGCTGCCTAGACGTACTCGG
>MU224932.1:270104-285892 GCA_018584345.1 Thuja plicata
GCCAAGAAAATGCAGACTAGAACAGGTCCAGGACGTAAATCACGTCGAAATCAAACCAGGTCTCATATAGACACGATACTCCTCCAAACCTAGTGTCGTAATGAACTTGTACAGGTCTCGGAAGTCGCAGAAGTCGCAGGAGTCGCTGTCGCGGATGAGGCCAGTCGCAGAAGTCACAGAAGTCACAGAATTTGTGGTCGCGGATGAGGCCAGACACAGGTCGCGGATCCACGCTCACCGCAAGCTCTGATACGAGGGTTTCGCGTGGACAGACAGGAGAAAAACCTTCGCAAAAGCCTTCGCACACTGCAGAAAAAAAACTTTCGCAAACGCTACCCAGACGACTTCGTGACCAGACTCGCGATTTTGAATAAACGGCTCTGATACCATAAAACAGGAATGTTTTACAAATATTGAAATTGAATTAATTGAATCGAATACTGATTACAAAGAGGGAAGCTCGTATATACAGAACCGTGAGGTTCATATTTAGCAACTTCCTAAAACTACAACTTTCTTAAATCTACAACTATCTAAATATACAGAGCATTACAACTGGAATTATGGAAACATTCTAATATTATACCATATATAACAATTATATAACAGCCATCATATAACTTATAAGTATTAAATCTAGACTCCTTTGTTGCTACCTATCACTTATACCATATGTACCACAAATTCCAAACACCGGCTGGTACATATTTTTCCAACCATTGGAGAGTTTGCCAATGGGGGCTGCAGTGCAATGATAATATGCAATCATAATAGTAATAGTACCCAGAGATATATATGATTGCCTAACTGATAATATTATTCTGAAAGCTTCAATTGGCTGTTACAATTGAACATAGATAGGCTGTATTGACCATAACATACACGTGTATGAATGATAAGGCAATACTGTTGTGGACAGAATCCTGTTTGGATTCACAACCTTGCTGCAACAGACAGAATGGATCATAGAAAGTTAGGCTGGAACTGCAGATGATATGGCAGCCTTATAGTTGTATGATGACAACTAATGTACAGTTGTATCCAGTTATTGATGCTCAATAGCAACCCTAGATCTTCGAAGATGTTAATTTTGTGATAAGGCAATAGCTGCGCCACTATAGGACGGACACTCATAATCTTCAAAATGAAATGCTATTTATTACCAATTGAAATACTGAATCAAAGTGAAGAAAACACACAGTGCACTGAAAACCCACAAACTATTGACATAAACCTTTGGAATTGTAGTGGTATGGATCACTAAAGTGGTACAGATTACTGTAGCGGTTGTATGGATCAATGTAATAGCAGTATGGATTACAGTAGAAAATTTAACAAATGTGAGAACTTCATTTGAAACCCCAAAATCTACAACAAATCTGAAATCAACACACCAAATACCAAACTATCAGAAACTACAGACATTCAGTACCAATGTGATCCTTGAATGGAATAACCTCTTCAGACAAGTGAGCTTTTGTCCTTTTGCTTGCACTGAAACTGAAGGGTTTCATCCTCCAATCATTTACACACCAAGAAGTTTTGTCCTTGGGAGCAAAATAGATGAACACAAGCTTCAAGTTATTGGAGAAATTAATTTAATGAAATATTGAGAATGGTTTTTTAAATTTTTCTTTGTCCAAGCTCCTCCTTTATAATTCCTTATTTACTTATTTAAGTCTCCTCCTAGAAGTGCCTAGAATACTCTTTTTATTTTAATATATAGTGGTCATTTAGAAATACTTTAAAAAAGACAACACTTTATTGGACCTTTCTTTTAATAATAAAATGATCTTAAGTTGCATTTTTAGTAAAATAAAGAGACTATGACCACTTAAGATATTAGTTCTATTATTTTCTTAGCTTAATAAAAAAAGATAACCAACAAAGCAAGGTTATAAAATAAGTAATAAAGCTTAAAATTTGCAACAATTTTAGTGAAGTCCCAAACTTAACAAGTACTTATCTATCCGAGAGTACCAAGCACAAGGTGGTTGCTTTAGCCTTTATAGGGCCTTTTTTAGTCAGTATACATGGGTACCCTACCCATGCACCTCAAATCCTCTAGGCTGATTTTTTATAAAGTTCTTCCTCTATGTTGCCATTTAGAAAAGTTGTTTTTTACATTCATTTGGTATGAAGGTCAACCAAAATGAGAAGCAAGAGACATAATATGTATAGAAGTATACCTTGCAATTGGAGCAAAAATCTCATCACAATCAACTCCCTCTTTCAAAAAGAACCCACATGGAATCGAATTGTCTTTGAACTGCTGAATGTTCCCATTTGTTACATGATTCACTTTTTACAACCATTGGCTTCCCATTAGGTCTTGGTGTAATCTCTCAAAGATTAATTTGAATAACGGAGTTATACTTCTTCGCCATGGCATATTGTCATACCTGCTCTGAGTTTGCCACATTCAAAATTGGAAGGCTTAACATCAACAACAGAAGAAATTATACCAACATAACTTGGAAACTTCTTAGGTTGACGACTTAATTGGAAAGAAATTTTTGATGCTCCGATTTGTTCTTGTGTCTCTTGCAAAGTTTGGGTAAGTCACTTAGGCTTTTTGGCTGTTTTAGATGAGGCTTAGGTTCTTTTGCCTTATCAGAACTTGACTGTTTTGTTGTATTTAGCAGACTAGAACTTAGAATGGCAAGCTGTTTGTTGTCTTCAACTTCGATTGTAGGCTCCTAAGAGTTGGGGGACCAAGCATCCTCATCAAATTTCACATCTTGGCTCACTAGTATCTTCACTGAGATGAAACATAGATCATGTAAGCCTTGAAAGAATCACCTACCTCACAAAGGTACCCTTCAAGTTGGAGGGTTCAAATTTGGCGCTTTTTTCTTTTTGGCACATCAATGTAAACATGGCTTCCAAACACTCGAAAGTGAGAAACATAAACCTTCTCTCTAGTGAAGGCTTTTTCTGGAGTCTTGTCCTTAAAAAACATTGCAAGGACATCTATTTATATGTATGCCACACAACTACACAAGAGGCAGATATAAGTCATAAATCACAGACATAGCATCTCTATGATGGACCTATCTGTTATTTTGCAACTCCATATTGTTGGTTTGTAAGGCATGGTCAACTAACTCTTGATCCTTGCATCTTTACAAAAGCATCAAAGTCCTTAAAGATTTACTCTCATCCAGTATGAGTCTTCAACATGTTAGTTTTTCTATCTATTTGATATTTCACGGTCTTTGAACTCTTGAAATTCCCCAAAATTATTATTTGTCTCCATGAAATAAATTCAAGTTTTTCTTCAAGAATCATTCAAGAAAACATAATAAATATTTTCAGCTAATGAAGCTACTGACATAGGTCTATCATGTTAGGGAAAATAATCTTGATTTACTTGCCAAGTGGACATTCTTTGGATACAACAGTTGTTTCTGCCTTGAAATAGGTAAGCAATGCACCATCTCCTTCAAAAGACATAGAACACTGTAGTGCATGTGGCTAACTTTTG
Organism: Thuja plicata; assembly: GCA_018584345.1. Lineage (NCBI taxonomy): Eukaryota > Viridiplantae > Streptophyta > Pinopsida > Cupressales > Cupressaceae > Thuja > Thuja plicata. The sequence goes on from MU224932.1 coordinate 273,592, forward strand.
GGCCTAAGCTCACAAAATCGGTCCTTGTTATGTATCAAAGTTTCGTGCTTGATTGGATCAACAATTAGTCTGTAAAGTCAAGCTTTATGAATACCTTTGGCCGATACCTGACTAGGATCTGATTTCTAATGTTAAATTGTTGATCATCTTATTTAACAGCACACTTGAAATTTGTCGTGGCTGAAATTGAAAATAAATTATTTGTTAATCAAGAAACATGGAAGACATCATGAAGATCAAGAATATCACTAGAAGGTATGCAGAATAAAATAGTTTCCATTCGAGCAACATGATATGTGGCAATATCTCTAAGCTCTGCCTCTATACCAGCCTTTTGCTCTTGAAGTTTGTTAAAAGCCTTCTTATTGAATGCCATGACTTGATGTTCCGCTGTCCACATACCACTCTACACCAAAAATGGTGTTTGTGGATAAGTATGACATCATGAAGAAAACTGTCTTAAGCTTTGATGAAAGTTCATCCACTATTGAAGCTTCTGCACTTTCTGCAAACAACTTCTATTGTTATTGCTTGCTCTTCCCCTTCTTCCCAGGATTTAGTTGACATAAAATGAGTATTGTTATGGTTGATAATATTGGTTATTCGTCAACATATTAATTGTCTGTATTAAATTTGTTAACACTCTCGAGTAGTTGTTGTGTCGGTTGGTTGACCGTTGTGTCCCTCTTGGCAACTGTCGGGTCCTTCAAATATGTCTTGTACCACCAAGAAGGCAGCATGGTATGGTCGGGTAAATTATAATCCTTGGCGGACCATCTCTGGTCTTCTTCTCTGTGATGTATTAATGAGCTAATAAAGATATATTTTACACTTATATCTGGTAGGGACTGCCATCTGTATTATTATTCCATGTATGTAAATTACCAGGTATAGCAATAAACATTTTGGCGCCGTTGCCTTAAAAGAAATCGGGTTAGCTTTGCGTGACTCATGCCTTTGGATCCCAATAAAGGCGAGAAGAGGCTACTGGGTGGTCAAGACCAAGTGATTAGGCAATCTTTAAGAATTGCAAAACAAAGAGAACGAAGAGGACAACCGTCCATACAGACGTTGACAGACGAGGACTACGAAGAAAATCTTGAACTGACTGACATATTTCATGGCATTGAGAACCTATCCATCTCAGGAGGAGCCTAAGACGAAGGGAGTACGAGCCAAGGTCTGGAAGTACCCGAGGTGTTGGGGACGTTGGAGGTGAACGTGTGGAGGACGTGCGTGTGGCTGAGAGTGCAAGGAAGGCACCGGAACGTAGCGGTCAGAACAGTCCACCTAGGTCTCACGCACAAGGGGGCAATTTGGCAAGAAAGATGGTGACTCCTCTGACAAGTTCGAATGTGGATCGACAGAAACTGTCGAAGTTCACGGGGAACGGGTCGGAAGACCCTACAAGGCACTGGAAGAGTTGTGAGACTATTTGGGTCGCAAATGGTCAGGATGACAAAGACTATTGGTTGAGAGCGTTTCCAACAATGCTACGAGGTATAGCCATCGACTGGTTCACAGAACTAGATGCTTCATCTATAGTTTCTTGGGATGTGCTTGAGAGGGCATTTGAGGTTGAGTTTAAATTGCTCTAAGATGACGATGAGATTGTCGCTGAAATTTATAATACCAAACAAGGGAAGAACGAGAGTGTACGAGCTAATAATCATAGGCTCAAGGAATTGCTGGGCAAGTTGGAGAATCAACTAGCCGATGGGTTGAAGAAGAGGTGGTTCATTGAGGGGTTGATTCCCTCCCTGCGTAAAAAGATGAAAGTGGTGCCTCCACCCTTATATGCCGATGCCTACAATCGGGCGATGGACATCGAGAGTGAAAACAAGACATCCTCCCAAGGGAATAGGAAGACACATGATGATGATAGCACTGAGGGTAGTAGTGATAATGAATTCCAGGCCCCACGATGAGACATGATGAGAATGATGAAAGAACTAAAAGCTGAGAAAGGGACCAATAAAGAAAGTAATGAACGATGGTGTGCAAAGTGCAAAATTGAAGGGCACATGAAAAGTAATTGTCCTAAAACGATGTTTTGTGATATTTGCCAAGTGATGGGTCATTCGATAAAGGAGTGTCCATATAATTTGAAGACTAGAAACACACAAGTACTCTTCACACAGGGAGAGTCCATGGAAACCCCAAAAGGTATCGCCAGGCGGTCATGGAAATCAACTGCGGAATCAAATATAGTATGACTCTAGAGGACGCCCTATTATATAGTGCCGAACGTGTAACGAGTGGGGTCACTTCGCACGAGGTTGCCAGAGTGGACAAAACAGCAAGTGTTCTTTGTGCAAGTGGTGTGGTCTAGGGAACCATGAAGACACCGAATGCCCGAAACAAAAGGGAGTAAATATGTTGGATGCGAAGGAGCCGACGAGGAAGTACTAGCAATCACCAGACTCCAAACTAAGAAGGCAGTATATCCTGACTCCTGTACGAAGAAGGAAAGACTTCAAGAAGACAAGGCAGACATTGAACGAGCAATGGCGGAGGAGAGGAGAGCCTCAAATGATGCCGCCAAAACTCCAAAACGGTCAGAGTCAGAGAAAACTACCACGAGACAATTGTTGCAAGCCACAGTACTAGTACGGGTATCTGACCTCCTGCAAACTATGCCACAACTAAAGATGGCCACTAGTTGGTAATGACACAATTGGCCACGAGCATGACAAACCAACGGAGAAGCCAATCGAGAGTTTGGCCATTGACCTGATGCTGCTGACAGTAGGCGTTGGGAGGAACCCGACCGTCGTCGAGATGGAGATAACGGGACAAAAGTTGACAAATACCATCGTCGACAGACGCTCTGGAGTCAAATGTGTTGCCGGAGGAAACTTGGAAGTGCCTGGGGAAGCCAACATTTCGATCGCCAACCTTCCACTTGGTAGGTCCTGACCAACATAACATTAAGCGATTAGGGACATTAATCGCACAGAAGGTAATCATTGGTACCCAACAATTTTCTTGGACTTCGTGGTCATTCCGTTGGAAAAGAAGGCGTACGATGCCCTTCTTGGAAGGGACTAGTTGATCACAGAAAAGGTGAACCACAATTGGAAGAACACACTCTCCATCAAGAGTGATGGGAGGAAGTATGTCATCAACCTACGGAGCCAGGCAGTGAGCAAAGAATTGGTATCGGACTCAGAGTGTACATCCTGAAACTGAGTGCATCGGTTGAAAATAAATCAGATCAGCAACTTATCACAAGTGCAAACCAATATTCCATCCATTGGAGCAATCAACACTTCACTCCCTACAACCTTTCACAAGTTTAGGTTACTTAAATCATTGGAATCTGCAACTCCTTGTCATAGAGTAAACATTCCTTTGATTAACATGAAAGCTCTCAGTAATAATGCTCTTATACCATTTTAAAATTTATCACAAGGTATATGGATTCTGCACTTTAGAGTTTGAAATAAATTTGTTTAAGTGAAATGCCAATCAAACTTGTAACTTTGAGTGCAATAACTTTCACATACAAATTCAGAAGGCTAAAAAAACAACTATAACTTTAGATCAGAATATAGCACTTTCTGTTTGAAGGGTATTTATAATTTTATTATTCTGAGTTTCTGTGTATTACAAAGTGTGTGTCGAAAGTCCTAAATAAACCTTGCAACTTGGCCGAACAAAAAACATGCTTTATTTTTTGTTGTCATCATAAAGATCCCACTAAAAGCAAGCCTATAGTGCCCAAAATAAAAACAAAAACAAAAACAAAAACAAAACGTCTAAATCTAAAGACCAAATCTATGCCTAAATATGACCTAAAACTAGTTATCATTAGCAGCCTTACATGCTAATAATAGTCATGAAGTGTGCCCGACTGAAGGAGAAAATTACAAAAATAAGTCTGATTTTGACATTTTGTTATGTTGAGTGCCAAAGGCCCAAAACACAAGCAGGGCAAATCATAACAATCTAACAACTTTTTTTATTCACCGTGATAATACCAAAGAGGTATGGAAGCTTATCCTTTCCAATTCTAATTGTTCTTTGCAGGTTTACTTTGTTTCTAGACGCTATATACTGTTGGCATTGTGATGAATTTTGGGTGTAGTCATAGGGAGTCACTTGTTTGGTTGTTATTGATGACAACTAAGTCAGAACAGTCAAGTAATATAATTGGTGGACACAATCGGTACGAAGGAGTCGTGATCGGTAATGTAAGAAATTGGCTAAGTCCAGAAGATCAGTAGATAGTGAGGACAACACTTTGGTGGCGATCTTGGTAGAAGTGGAATCATGAGAAGCAGTCACAGGTATAGCATCAACTTGTTCAGATTTCAGTGTGGTGCCGACCACAACTCATTTGGTTGATCGGTAAGAGAGTTTTTGATGCCATAGACATTGAGACAGGTTCTTGAGCAACAGTTGGTAGATCCCAGATTGGTGAGTGGTATAGTAAGTGCGATGATATTTGGTGATATGATGATGTGGAATAAAGGTTATGGAAATGATGAGTTGGCATTTTTGGGATTGATGCAAACGTATGAAGTGGATTTAGGGCAATGCATTGGAGAAGTCAAAACATGTTTGACTACCTTGGAGATATAACTTGCAAACCTTGTCTTGGGCCTACACGGTCATGGTAAAACATGTTTTACATCGAGATTTTCGTTTTGGCGCGTGGTGCTTACGCGGGAAAGTGTTTGAATTTTATTCTGGTGTGTTTGTTGTCGGTGCAAGTTGTGTATATAATTGGAGCCGCTCATATTGAAAAGGGTTGTTGTTGTTAGTGTTGCGATAAGGGTTTTGTGATTTCAATCAGTGCTATTTAAGGTTGCGATCAGAGATCTGATAGAGACAGAGTTGTGAGCCGTTACAGTGTGTAGAGAACAGATTGGATCTGACAGGCAAGTAGTGCTACATCCAAATCATTCATCTTGTTGTTCCCTAATAGTTGTAGAAAGCAAAATCCCTTAACCGGGTGAATTCTAAAAGGTTCTTATTGTAAATCCCTTAACCGGGTGGACTCAGAGAAAGAGTTTTAAATCCTCTAGCAAGGTAGATCATAATTGATCTCATTGTACTCCTAGCAGTGTACTAGTCACTCCTAATAGGGTGAACCCTCATAAAGGGTATTTGTAGCTCCTAACAGGGTAAACTCATTTACTATGGTAGTGAGCTTGTGGGTGTCATCCCCACTGTGGTTCCTGTAACCAAGGATTTCCACGACAAAAATATCTGTGTCGTGTGTGATGAGTTTGTGGATGCTGGATATTTTCTTTTATTTGCTTACATCGGTTATATGCTTTGTGGTTTGGAAAGTAATATTGCAGTTATTCAGATTGGTGGTTGAATTTGTTCATTACCTGTTTGTACTGTTATCTCTATGGATATTTTGTTGTCATTAGTTAATCAAAGCCATGAGTCAGAAGAATCAATTGGTGAAAAGGAGAAAAGCCAATATTTGAGTAGTCGGTAATGTACACCGAGCAAGGCAGTGAAGTCGGTAAATCACAGACACTACATCGAGCACCTACAGTTACCGAACACCGAGCGCATATGAAGTACACTGAGTTGACAGTTACCGAGTACTAAAAGAGCAAGTTAACTGAGCGAAGAGAAGTTACTCTACTGAGTTACTTAATTGATTATAAAGCGATAAGGACGCATTTATTACATTGACACAACATTAATTGTGATTGTACAATGCACGGAGAACAGTTTGTTACACGATCAACGATCGAGATAATTTAAAGAGAAGATCTGAGAAGCAGATTAAGTGGTTAATGGAAGTTTGTTATTTCCAAGAAATACACCAAGTACCGAGGTAAAAGTGACATAGTCACCGAGCGGAAAAGAAGATCGAACGGTTAAAATAAATCACAGCGCACCTAACACACAAGATTAAGGGGCAATAAATCTTATATTTAAAGGATGAATTACAGAGCAGAAAGAGAGAGACAGAGTAATAATACAGAGAAGGCTGATATTGTTAAAGGAGTTATATTGAAGAACAAAGATTAGAGCAGAGAGCACCGAGCTGATAGCTAGCTACAGTAGAGTGAATCTGAGCAGTGTTACCGTTTGAGATAGAGGTAACACAATATTTCAGAGCACGTAGAGTCTGATCAGCATTTGTTTTGATGCAATAGAACAAACATTGTTAAGTTGTTAATACTATTGTATTGAGAGCTAGAAATCCCAATACTGGGTAGATCTTAACCGATCTGATATTTGTAAAACCTTTAACAGGGTACATCTCAAAGTGTAGAGATTGTAAAATCCTCTAACCAGGTAGACATAACAAGTCTTTGTATACTCTTAATCGGGTAAGCTATCAAAATGGCTAAACTTTGTAATTTCTAACCGAGCACCCTTTATACTGCAGTTAGTGAAGGTTGTGGGTGTCATCCCCACCGTAGTTTTGTCCTCTAATCAAGGATTTCTGCGTAAACAAAATCATGGAATTATGAGTTCATTTACTTGAATGTTTCGATGTTATGTTTTATAAGTTTTATATTAGTTTCATTTCAAGTTATTGAATTCGGTAAACATCAAGCAACAATATATGGTTATTGACAGTCTCAGTTATAAAAGTTTTTTTGGTACTGATTCACCCCTCCCCTCCCAGTCCCAACTTTCCATAGTCATTCCAACATGTACTGATTCACCCCCCTCTCCGTACCTAAGAATTCTAACAATTGGTATCAGAGCTCTGGTCCTCTTGGTGATAAGCCTAACAACTTGAGGAAAAGATCCACAATCATGGAGAGTTACAGGTATGAGATGCAACTTGAGAATGCAAACAAGATGATCAATGAGCTGCAGGAAAAGCTGAAGAAGTCATTTGCCAAAAGGAGAGAACTTACTGAGAAGTTATGTGAAAGCCAAGATTACATTGATCAACTATCTAAAGGTAGTATGTCTGAAGAATTTGAGGAAGCAATTGCAGATTTGATGGATAAGAACAATGGACTTAAAGAAGAAGTGGCAATTCTGAAAAGAGAGCTTGAAAGTCAGTCTGTCAGGATGTTTGAAGACCTTGAAGGAAAGAGAACAATTGAAGATGAAAGGAAGATTGCAGAAGATGCCAAGAAAGTTGTTGAGGATGCATTGAAGGAAAGGGAGGAACAATTCTTCAGGATATCTCAAGAGAATGCTATCATGCATGAGCGCCTTCATGACACAACTGAGGAGAACCAACAAATTCCGAGTGAAAATGAAAGGCTTAGAGAGGAGAATGAGAAATTGAAGAAGGAACTGCAAACTGAGAAAGAAGCAAATGAAAAGCTGAAGCAATACAATGAGAGCTCACAAAAGATTGATGAACAACTGAAAAGACATAGAAGAAATAAGGATACAACCGGTCTTGGTTACACAGATCAAGACACATTTGAAGTTGGAGAATTGTCTGGTTCTGGAGTCAAGAAGCCACAACAAGATCTGAAGGTAGATGCAAGCAATTCAGGTAAGAAACCTAACAGACCTATCTGATTTAATTGTGGGAAGCCTGGTCATACTGCAAATGTGTGTGGGAGCAAACAGGTGAATAGACCTTATTCTTTTGATGGTTATTTCTATAATTGTCATAAGTATGGTCATACTGCTTATGAGTGTAGATCTAGACCTAACAGTGGTAGTTTTGATGGATATTGTATTACATGCAATCAATATTGACACAAAGCTGGAGATTGCAGGTCAAGAGTGTATGCACCTAGATCTCCTGTCAAACCGGTGAACCCTGTTAGAAGGGAAAGACAATTCAATGTTACATGCTCGGTATGTGGTAACTATGGTCACCTTGCAATAAATTGCAAAATGCGAACTCAGAGAGGAAATGTTGGACCTTGGAGGTCAACTGGTATGGCTTGTTTCTAATGCCATAGGATTGGTCACCTTGCTAGAGATTGTAGATTCAAGAACCGATCTCCTAACCGGTTAGAAGATAGGAAAGGAAAGAAGATCATAAATGTTGATGAAGTCAGACGTGAGATGGAGAAGACTTGGGTGAAGAAAGAAGATAAACAGGAAGAGGTCAAGTCATCTGAAGGAAATTCACCATCCTTTGACACAAAGGATTCATCTTCAAACTAAGCATATTATTTGCTTAGGGGGAGCACTTATAGACAAATCATTTACCGATCCCCTTGATTCAAGAGCGGGAAGATCTATATGCACATTGTGGTGTAAATTTCTATGATTTTGGTTTTTCTAAAGACTTTGAGGTTGTTAGTGATTCTCTATCGATCACACTGAGATTTCATGGTGTATACCTATTTGATATCGGTTATAACTGTTGGATGAGTACCAACCGGTGGATATACTTTAACCGGTGACATGACACTATTCCTATCGTTGAAGTGTGCAACGTCTATTTCTCAACGATAAATAGAGGAAAAGTGATTTCATTTTGCACCTATACTTTCATTCGAGCATTCGAAAGCTATCTTGAGCTATAGTATGCAATGGTTACATTTGAGTTGAGATCTTTGAACTGAATTGTTATCGAGTTTCCGTGAAGCCCTAACTGGTGAATTGCAAGTTATCAGTTTGGTTTGTTGGTAGATTTGTGTGCAGTTGCAGTTGATTCAAATGGCAAAGAACATCGATACTCCTATTCCAGTTAACATCACTGAGAAGCTTCGACCCGTTTTCAAACTCCATCCAATCAAAGCGGCCGAGATTGATGTGATAGGTGCCCTATCCACGATTCCTCTGAGAGATGTTGATCGAAGATGTTCGGTCCTTTGTCCATTGCAAAATCAAAGAACTGGGAGCTGAAGCAATCAAGAAAGAGTATGATGATATGTGCACCGATGGTGTGTTGAAAGATAAGCATAAACATCTACAAGCGAAGGGTTTAACAAATGCGGTGGATATTCCCACTAAATTCCATCCCGATTGGATTTGCTATGTGTTAAGAAGAGTTCGTGATCAGTTTATATGGCTGGACAGACCACACAAAATTTCCAAGACAATGATTCATAGAGTTACAGGGTTTCGAGCGCAAGGAGCAGAATGTACATTGAGAACGGTGGCAACACATTTGGTTACTGAGCTAACCAAATCCAAATAAGACGACATAGCAATGACAATCGATCATATTGAAGACAAGGAAGTTCGTTTCGCATCCATGGTGATAGGTTATAGAGTATACCAGTCAAGTTGTGTTAATAGTGTGCCTGGTGGTGCTATCCATGCTGCTTATCGGATTGTCAAAGATGATTCAATGTATGATCTATGTGAAACGATCAGGAGTCAGTTTATGGCGAACATGGAGATTATAAAGAAAGATAAGAAACAGTCACTTAAGTATGGTGCCCAACTGGTATGTATGTTTTTCTATATCCAAAATTTCTTCCCCGGTAGAGGTAAAGTTACATGGTCAAAGGATAAACGGGTAGTTGCTCAGATAGGTGAATTCATACAGATTTGGGTGAAAACTGTAACAATGTTATGTGGGGATATTTCAAAGATTTTCAAGCTAAGATGCATAAATGTGAAATGATACAAACTAGTATAGTGGAAAAGTACAAAAATGTCATTTGTTTTCTAGTAGACACAAATACATGCATTGTGCAGGCAGTTGAACCTAGAACATATTGGCTTCCACCTATGGGGTATGAAGTAGAGGAAGATTTAGTAAGTCTACATGCAAATGAATTATTGTCAAAACCTTTAGATAAACAAGCACATAGATTTGGTACATATGAAGAAGCCTTTGCGAAAATGCAAATGGAATTGAAGAAACTGGTCATTGAGAGGAAATCAAGGAGAAGGCTATCTAATCTAGAACAAAAGTTTGGAAGTGATGAAGCAGGTACATTTGGTACTGCTGCAACTGAAACAAAAGATCCATCAGTAAACATTCCTTCTACATATGCAAAGGTGTGGAGCAAACCGAGGAAACCAGCAGCAAAGGAAGTTAAATCAAAGATGTAACCAGAAAGGAAGAAAGGACAAAGTACTCCTACTGTAAAGGAGACATACAAGAGAGAGAAAATCCATAGAGGAGAAGAGTGATAAGAAGGAAACGACAGAGGATGAGGAAGAATAGACAAAGTCAGACAAGGAGGCCTTAGAACTGAAAAATAGTGGAAAGACAAAGAAGGCTCCTACTATTGATGATGTTGCAAAAGGTATTGTTGAAACCGGTAGATTAGCTACAGTTGGCAAAACATATAGCTTGGGTAGTGATGAAGACAAGAAGAAGTTAGAGGATGCCATTGTGTATCATTTTCACAAATTTTGCAGAACACCTTTGGAGATACATTCATGCATTCCTGATGAATTATATTAGTTGATAGATGCTAGATGGAGTGCATCCTTGCAGTTGGACAGAGAAAGCATGGAGAGAGCACTGATGCAAGTGCAACCCAAGCTATGTTCTGAAGATGCCAAAATATGATAGAAGCTCACAAGCAGAAATTCAAAATAAAGGACACGACAACTAGGATTCTGATTGATGACACAAAACATACACAATGAGGTTGTTTAGGCGTGGAAGAAAATTTCTCAAATAAAGGAGGTAGCAGCACAAGTTGAGAAAGAACAAGCAACATCTGATGAACCTATTCAAGTAGATGATACTTTTTTTGTAGATCAGTTAATTGGGGATATTGTTCTTGATGTCCCTAAACAATTGCAGAACATTGAGGAACAAAATGTAGAGTTATCACAAACCGGTGGAACAGAAGTAGAGATAGATCAAACTGGTGGAGCTGAGGTTGAGATAGAAGACATCACAAGCAAAGAGGATTCTCCCTCACCATTTCCTACGGAGGATACAAAAGAATTGGTTTATGAGAAGGAAGAGGTAAAAGTTGTAGAAAGTCAGAAAGAGGACACTCAAAAAGAGGCTGAAGAGGAGTTTAATGTAAAAAGGAAATTGAGTCTCGGTGAGTTAAGTGAGAAGAAGAGGCAGGAACCGGTGCCATTTGTTGAAGAAAAAGAAGAAGAGGAAGTAGAAGAGGAAGAAACACTTACCACACTGGTAGACATAACCAAATCGAAGCCTAGGGAACTGATGAAATACTTAGAACAATTGATGAAAAAGGCTGAACGAGACGAGACGAGATCTAAGAAGAAGGCAAGAGTTTTGAGGCAAGCTAGAGACATTCTAGCTGAATTAGTGCCTGAGGTAGAGTATGATGAAGAAGATTCTATGATTGATCAGATGGATACTCTGATCAAGGCAATTTTAGATCAAGGCCCGGATTTGCAAACAACAGCTATAAAAATTGCAGAAGAGAACTTGGAGAAGAAGATGATAGGTAAGCTAATGGAAAAGATTAATGCAAATCGGAACAAATTGATAGATTTGGTGAAGGAAGTCAAGTCTACATTGAATGAGGTAGGTCAGTTGTTTACCAAAGTATCAAAATATTTTTATTTTCTCAAAGATTTGGAGCAAAACAGAGTTGAAGCTCAAAAGGAGCTCGAGAGCTTAATCGGTCAGCTTAATCCTATTTCAAGCTCAGCCACTATTTACAGTGGTTAGGTGAAACAAATTTCACACAAGGTGAAGCAGAGACAACATGAGCAAGACAACATGATGCTTAACCTACTTGAGCTACAATCCTATTTATCGCCTATAGTGGAGGTCATGCAATAAAATGTGAAGGCAGAAGGTATACTTGCCTTACCAGACATGAGTACTCTAGACAACATGGAAGAGCTAGCTTCTAGCTTGCTCGAGCAAATTATTTCTTTAGGTCACTTGCAGAAGTCATGGGTGTACGTGTCTGAATGTTGACCTCTAAATCAGCCACAACACAACATAGTCATTGCTCAATCGTTGAATCGCGAAGATGAACATGAATTGCTCATTCTGCAATATTGATCAAATCGATTTGTTGCCTCCTATTTAGTTGGGGTGTTTAATTACTCTCAGAACGAGAGCCAACAACCATAGACCATTGCTAAAATGGAGGATTTGAAAGCTTTGAAAACTGAAATGAAATTTATTCTATATGAGAGATGCAATTGTAATCTAGGAATGAAGATGCAGATTTTAAGCTAAGAAACTTGAAAGAGATGACAAAATTAAGCTACTTGATAAATAAACAAACTAAATTGAGATGAAGAATGCCATTAAACTAAATGAGATTACATTAAATATGCAATAAAAGCTTGGAAATATGAGAGAATTGAGACAATGATTCACTATAGTTTAGGTACTCTAAAAATTGCTCTCCTCAAATGAAGGAAAGAAGGTCCATAATATAGAAAAGCCTGAAGAGAGGATGAAGAGTTTCTTGGGAAGAAACAGCTGACTCTTCATCTTCATGGAGGAAGGTGAGACAAATATGAAGGAATTATT
>MU224932.1:301529-318217 GCA_018584345.1 Thuja plicata
CTCATATAGAATAAATTTCATTTCAGTTTTCAAAGCTTTCAAATCCTCCATTTTAGCAATGGTCTATGGTTGTTGGCTCTCGTTCTGAGAGTAATTAAACACCCCAACTAAATAGGAGGCAACAGGTTGATTCGATCGATATTGTGGAATGAACAATTCATGTTCATCTTCGCGATTCAACGATTGAGCAATGACTATGTTGTGTTGTGGCTGATTTAGAGGTCAACATTCAGACACATACAATTGGAAGATCCTAGATTGGTGAGTGGTATAGTAAGTACGATGATATTTGGTGATATGATGATGTGGAATTAAGGTTATGGAAATGATGAGTTGGCATTTTTGGGATCGATGCAAATGTGTGAGGTGGATTTAGGGCAATGCATTGGAGAAGTCAAAAAGTGTTTGACTACCTTGGAGGTATAACTTGCAAACTTTGTATTGGGCTGACGCAGTCATGGTAAAACATGTTTTACATCGAGATTTTCATTTTGGCACCTGGTGCTTACGTGGGAAAGTGTTTGAATTTCATTTTGGTGTGTTTGTTATCAGTGCAAGTTGTGTATATAATTGGAGCTGCTCATATTGAAAAGGGTTGTTGTTAGTGTTGCGATAAGGGTTTTGTGATTTCAATCAGTGCTATTTAAGGTTGCGATCAGAGATCTGATAGAGACAGAGTTGTGAGCAGTTACAGTGTGCAGAGAACAGATTGGATGTGACAGGCAAGCAGTGCTACATCCAGATCATTCATCTTGCTGCTCTCTAATAGTTGCAACAAGCAAAATCCCTTAACCGGGTGAACCCTAATAGGTTCTTATTGTATATCCCTTAACCGGGTGGACTCATAGGAAGAGTTTTAAATCCTCTAGCGAGGTAGATCATAACTGATCTCATTATACTCCTAACAATGTACTAGTCACTCCTAACAGGGTGAACCCTCATAAAGGGTATTTGTAGCTCCGAACAGGGAAAACTCATTTACTATAGTAGTGAGCTTGTAGGTGTCATCCCCATTGTGGTTTTCTCCCCTCTAACCAAGGGTTTCCACAACAAAAATATCTGTGTCATGTGTGATGAGTTTGTGGATGCTGGATATTATTTTCTTTTATTTGCTTACATCGGTTATATGCTTTGTGGTTTGGAAAGTAATATTGTAGTTATTCAGATTGGTGGTTGAATTTGTTCATTACTTGTTTATACTGATTCACCCCCCCTCTCAGTACCTAAGAATTCTAACATAGACATGACCTCATTGTCCAGGGGCTTCTGGATAGTGCTGCTTGGTCTCCATAAGTCAGTTTGCTTATTCCTAGGAATAAATTTTTGGGAATATGGGAAGTTAGGAATGCTTTGATCTTCTAGAACTTGCTTTGGTAACTACAATTCACATTCAAACTCTCTTAAACAAACTGCTAACCATTTCAATGGTAAATGTAGCAAGAAGAAATGCTCTTAGCAAGATGTTCAACCCCCTTTTAATTGGATATGCCTTTTTCTTTGATGGGTCTTCTAAGGGAAACTAGGGTGCTACTAGGGGTGGAGTCCTGTATTATAAGAGGGAAATTTTCCTTAAATATGCAGGGGGCGCTTGGTCGTCAACAAATTATATAACTGAAGTTCAGCCCTTGTGTTGAAAATAATAGCATCGTCCAGATAAAGAATCAATAATGAGACTCCATTATTCTCATTGTTTATTATTTGTTTGAAAACGATCAACTTGATCGAATTGAGGATATTCAATTTGAATGAAGAACCACATTGAATTCAGTATCGATCAACCTTGATCGATCGAGCATCCTTGATCGATCGAGCATCAACAATGTTTACTAGATTGAAATTGCATTCGATATTCTTATCGGCATTAGCATCTTACAACATGAGGTTGTTAACGCTTAACTAATTGTTAAGCATCTAATATGAAATGGTGTTAATACATTCTGTTTGCGCCGTCGATGAGGAGGCACATCTTGAGCGGACATGTCTCCACATGCCCCCTTTCATTCATATATATATGCAAACCCGATAAGGCATTAAGAGTAATTGGAATCAATACATTCTCAGCCTTGTTGATTCTTGTAAAATAAATACATTATCATTAGAAAAATAACTCAGATATTCAGAAATAAGAATTGCAATTAAACCACTATCAAATTTAAGAAGTACGATCTGCATTTACATGGTATCAGAGCTGCGTTAAGAAGGATCCAAGTAGCGATCAGACTTGAGACATTTAGATTTTAAAATCAAATTGCAATACATTCCTTTCTATGGCAAGTGCAATAAAATTCGAAGATACACTAGGAGGAAACAACTTCTCATCATGGAAATTCAGAATCATGATGCTCTTAAAAGAAAACAAGGTAGATCCATTCGTGAAAGAGAATAAACCAGAACCTGAGAACGATCCTGAAAAGAGTGCATGGATTGAAGGAAATGAAAAGGCCATGAAAATCATAGTAGATGCAGTCAGAGACCATATTGTACCGATCTTGACAAAACATGAGACTGCATATCATATGTTTATGTCACTTGAAAGTAATTATGAGATAAATAACACCAGCAGAACCTTGGCTCTAAAGAGACAAATTAACCATATAAGTATGAGTAAAGGAGAATCCATCAACACATACTTTATGAGAATATCTGCACTAAGGGACCAACTATCAACACTTGGGTATCAGATTGAAAGTAAGGAATTAACACTTATAGCCTTAGATGGTCTACCAAATTCCTGAGAGACATTTGTTCAAGGCATAAGTGCAAGGTCAAAATTTCCAAAATTTGATCGGCTAAGATCAGACTGTCTACAAGAGGAATGAAGACAGATGAAGAAAGGATCCAACCAGAAGAACATAGATGAAGATCTCCATGTCTTGAACATGAACTCTCACAAGAAAGGTAAGAAGAAGAATTTTAAGAAGAGGAAAAATTACCGTGGAAAGGGTTCATCCAAGAAAGATGCTTCACAAATACAATGTTTAGATGTGATAAGTATGGGCACTATGCAGTCAGATGTCCTGATAGAACAAAGCAACAAGCATCATTTACCAAAGTAGGGCAGACAAAAACATAGCACGACTTTGATAAATTTTTATTCTACTCTGCACTATCAAACCAAGTATCAAACAAATCCAACACTTGGGTAATAGACAACGGCTCATCAAGACACATCACTGGGTTCAGGGAACTTTTAGACACTATGATAGAAGAAACTGATGAGGAAGTGACAATTGGAGACGACTCTGCACATCCAGTCAAAGGATTTGGAACATGCACCATTAGATTGAAGTCCGGTATCTCTATCCAACTCACCGGAGTATTGTTTGTACCAGGTATCAAGAGGAAGTTGGTTTCCACATCTGCTGTTGAAGACAATTGATACAGGGTTACCTTCATGGATGCGAAAGTGTTGGCATGGCCGAAGAATTCTACTATTAAGAAGGCGCAAACCATATAGGTTATAGACAAGGGTACCTATATGAATTATGTACCGAGTCAAATCATGCCCTAATTCATGAAATTTCAGACTCAAATGAAATATGGCATAGAAGATTAGGACATCTTCATTTCTGTGCCCTATCTTCTATGGAAAACCTAGTTACAGGTCTACCCAAACTATAACAATATCATTCAAGGACATACAAGGGGTGTGCCTTAGGGAAAAACACCAAAGGGTCTTTTCAAAGTAGTTCTAGTAAAACAAATGATGTATTAGAATTAGTTCACTCTGACTTGTGTGGACCCATGCCTGTACCTTCTTTAGGGAGTTTCTTATATTATGTAATTTTTATTGATGACTTCTCCAGAAAGACCTGGATCTATTTTCTCAAATGTAAAGAATCTGAGGAGATCTTCAAAAGATTTAAGGAATTCAAATCCCTTACAAAAAACTCTTCTGGGAGAAAAGTAAAAAATTTAAGAACAGACAATGGGAGAGAATACACATCAGACATTTTTAAAGAATTTGTAAAAATGCTGGGATTAAGAGGGAGTTCATCGTACCCTACATCCCTCAACAAAATGTGGTTGCTGAGAGGAAAAATAGAACCACTGTAGAAGCTGCTAGGGCCATGTTGCTTGATCAAAACATAGAAACTTCACTTTGGGCAGAAGCCTCTAGTACAACTGTCTACATACAAAACAAATGTCCTCATTCTCATATTGATGACAAAACTCCTGAAGAAGCATTTACTGGTGTAAAACCAGACATCAGTCACTTTAGGATATTTGGTTGTCTTGTCTACATTCATGTGCCCAAAGAAAAGAGGACTAAATTAGAACCTTCTGGGAGGAAAGGTATTTTTGTAGGCTATAGTGAAACCTCAAAAGCCTACAAAATATATATACCTGGTCAGAGGCAGATAGAACTAAGAAGAGATAAGATTTTTGAGGAAGATATAGCTTTCAAAAGGGCAAGGAATTCTATTGAGATAGAAGTTTTAAATTCCCCCAAAGACTTAGAAGAGGAACCTGCTCCTGCGATTTAGAGGGAGTATCCTTAGGAAAATAGAAATGAAGACCAAATCACCTCAATAGAAAATCCTAAAAAGAGACCAATCTGGGCCACTAAGATGATTGAAGAAGCTAAGACTTATGCAGCACCTAAAGGGACATTTAGAGAGAGTAAAAACTCCTAAGAGATTCTCTAGTTATGTTGCATTGATGAATGAATTCATCAAATCAGGACCTTCCATTGTTACAGAAGCTCTCCAACACGAGGTATGGAAGGATGCCATGACAGAGGAGTATCAATCCATTTTGAAAAAAATGATGTATGGGAGATAGTACCTAGACCAAAAGAGAAAATTGTTGTTTCTTCTAAATGGCTTTTCAAAATCAAACATGCTGCAGATGGCAGTATAGAAAAACACAAAACAAGATTTGTAGCCAGAGGTTTTTCACAAAAGGAGAGAATTGATTATGAAGAAACTTTTGCACTAGTTGCACTCTATACCTCAGTTAGAGTAGTTGCACTCTATACCTCAGTTAGAGCAGTCCTAGCTATTGGAGCGCCAAAGTCCATCAAATGGATGTAAAAACTGCATTTCTAAATGAGACTATTGAAGAAGAGGTCTACCTAGAGCGACCTGAAGGATTCAAGATCCACAATGCAGAATCACATGTGTGTAAATTGAAGAAAGCCCTGTATGGACTTAAACAGGCTCCCAAAGCCTGGTATGAAAGAATTGATAGTTATCTTATGGAATTAGGCTTCACGAAAAATGATGCAGATCCAAATCTCTATTTTAAGATAATTAAAGGTGATATGTTAATATTGATACTATATGTTGATGATCTGTTGATTACAGGAGAGGATCACCTTATTGATCAGTGTAAGAAGGATCTGGCCTCTGAATTTGACATGAAGGACTTAGGTCTATTACACTACTTCCTTGGATTAGAAGTCTAGCATAAATCAAATGGCATCGTTTTGAATCAAGGGAAGTACACCATTGATATATTGAAGAGATTTGGAATGATGAATTGTAGACCCATGTCATCTCCCATGGAAACAAATCTCCACAAATTGAAGGAAGCAGCAGCAGATTCTAAGTTTGCAGATCCGACTCGCTACAGACAAATGATTGGATCTTTGATGTACTTGGTCAACACTAGACCAGATATCAGTTATGCAGTAAATGCTTTGAGTCAGTTTATGTGTGAGCCCAAGGAGATACGTCTTGTTACTGTAAAGCATATAATGAGGTACCTTCAAGGTACTCTTGATTATGGTCTCAAATATGGAAAGGTTGATCTAAATCTTCATGGATAGATTGACTCAGATTGGGCTGGAAGTGTGACCAATCAGAAATGCACATCCGGAAGCTGTTTCAGTTTAGGATTTACTATGACATCGTGGATAAGTAGAAAACAGTCTTTAGTGGCTCAAAGCTCTACAGAAGCCGAATACACTGCAGCTTCTATGGCAGCAAGAGAAGCAGTATGGCTTAGAAAACTGTTTGTGGGATTATTTGGTGAGCCTCTGAAACCTACTATTATCCATTGTGATAATCAGAGTTGTATTAAGCTTTCAGTGAATCCAGTATTTCATAATAGATCTAAGCACATCGAGATTCCTTATCACTATGTGAGAGACATGGTAGAAAGGAATGTAATCCAGTTGGAGTATATTAGTATAGGAGATCAGACTGCAGACATACTTACCAACCTCTCCCCAGAGTAAAAGTTGAACACTTCAGAAAGAATCTTGGTATGATTGAAACATAAGTGTTAAATGTATGTACTAATATATATATATATATATATAAGATCTTTAATGTGTAAACTTCTTTTGTCATATATGTGACTCTATGACTTTATGGGCCCCACCCCCTATGTACATTTCTGAAAGGTGACGATCTTTTAGAAAATGAACACTTGTATTTAACATTGTAAAGTGACGATCTTATAATGTTCAGTAGATCATTTGATTGATATCATGTGACTTGATATCATTATGATTCATGGATTTGCCATGATTTGTTATGATAGACATTATGTGACTTAATGTCAGTGCACATACCATAACTAGGATATATGAGGAGAATGTAATGTTCTTGAGTATATTATCCTTCAGTATCACGAGATAGGTGATACTTCATATCACAAGTTAGGTGATAACTCTTATCACGAGTCATGTGATAACTCTTATCACGAGTTAGGTGATATAGATCTCATCACGAGTTATGTGACATATCCTATCACAAGTCATGTGTTAGCTATTATCTCTAGTCTGGTAATATATTCTCAGAATGTGTTCTTATTCATACTCTTTATCTTCCCTAGCTAAGAGGGAGTGTTGAAAATAATAGCATCGTCTAGATAAAGAATCGATAATGAGACTCCATTATTCTCATTGTTTATTATTTGTTTGAAAATGATCAACTTGATCGAATTGAGGATATTCGATCTGTATGAAGAACCACATTGAATTCATTATCGATCAACCTTGATCGATCGAGCATCAACAATGTTTACCAGATTAAAATTGCATTCGATATTCTTATCGGCATTAGCATCTTAAACATGAGGTTGTTAACGCTTAACTAATTGTTAAGCATCTAATATGAAACGGTGTTAATACATTCTGTTTGTGCCGTTGATGAGGAGGCACGTCTTGAGCGGACATGTCTCCACTTTGTGGAGACATGTTGACTCAAGACATGCCCCCTTTCATTCATATATATATGCAAACCCGATAAGGCATTAAGAGTAATTGGAATTGATACATTCTCAGCCTTGTTGAGTCCTGCAAAATAAATACATTATCATTAGAAAAATAACTCATATATTCAGAAATAAGAATTGCAATTAAACCACTATCAAATTTAAGAAGTACGATCTGCATTTACACCTTGAACAGGGCTTAATGTTCGCTAAGGAGAACAAGATTGAATCCCTGAAGGTTTTTGGGAACTCCCAAATAATTCTTGATGTTAGAACAGGGGTCACTATGTACTAAAAATTGATTGGCATGACATATTGTTAGGGTCAATCATCTTCTTTTTAAACAATTTTCTCATGTGGAATTACAGGATGTTTGAAGACAGTTCAACAAAGAAGTGGACAGCCTGGCTAGCACATTTATAAACTTAAGATCTGGAACTGTTCATATATGGTGGTGTCCTTTGGCTGCCTGAGTCAGATTTTGATGAAACCATCTGTCTACTTGGCGATTTGTCCTTTTTTTCTGGGCTTGCCTGCCCTTTTTTGTCCTTATGTTTCTGGGTTTTGGAATGTGATCTATGTGCCATGTGTCTTTAAGCATGATGGTTGTCCTGTGACAATTGGAATGAAGAGTCTTGGTATGGAATTTGTCAAAACATGGCCTGTGAGCTCTTTGTTCTTGAATCTTCTTTAATACTTTTATGACTGCTGGTTCCTTTTGTAAATTCTGTACATAAATAAAATCCTTTATTTTATAAAAAAAAATTCTTTGTTCCCTTAGTTGAAAATAATTAAAAGTAGTAGAAATCCTTTATTAAAGATAATGCAAACTCGAAAAAAATTGTAAATGAAAATGTCATCTGTATGGTTGAATCTTCAACAAGATTAAAAATAGAACTTGTGATGGTTCTGGTAACAAACTTATGAATTCTGGAGTTTAACTTTCAATACATACAAAATCCTCAGATTAAAAGAAGTATAAAAAATAATAATTGTTTTGTGGAAGTGGAGCTCTAGACATTCTGCAGGATTTATGTATAAGTGTAAGTTAACTTTATATACGGATTGCCTTGCAGCTGGGAAACTGCAGGCAAAACTATCACTACTTATTCCTGTCATCCTCCACATCTTATCTTAGTGGCTGGGAAGCTACAAGAAAGTCTACCAATGTTTATTCTTGTCATCCTCCACGACTTATGTAACACATATCCGTCATAAAAATAATAACCCTTAAATCACTGTTATCCATTCACTGAAAAAATAAAGGGAAATAAAATGAAAAACATAAATCATAAAAATAATAACCCTTAAATCACCATTATCCATTCACTGAACACAACAGAACAAAAAAATGAAGGTAAATAAAAATGACAAACATAAAATGGAATCTATGGAAAATGAAGAATATGCAATTTTTTGCCATTTAAGCATTTCAATTCAAAGTTGTTGGTTAATAAAATGTTATGAACTTAAAAGTAGCTTAATAAAGACCACACTGGCTACTAAATTAGTAAAAACACAGAACACATATGTTCAGTAGGGCTACATATATGCACTTGGTGTATTATAATTTATATATACCTAGACAATGCATAAAAAATTCTCAAAACAGGACCCATCAACTATTATGTAGATTTTTTTAAATTTTGACTACAATAAGAACTGAAATATTTAAAATATACAAATTAACACACGACTTTGTATTTGATCTTCACAGATTGCCCTGTATAGAAATTATGCGGGGAGTGAAGGAATGTGTTTGTTTCACCGCAGAAAGTTGTTTCCTGTATGGATTGCTGTTGACTTTTGCATGCCAGATTTATAATTGTTCAATTTCATTAACCTCCAAAGAACCTGGACTTGGCTTTCATGGTTTGGGTTAAAAAGTTAACATAAAAATGAACTTAAGAGTAGTTCAAGATGTTTTATAATTTATAAACCAAGAATATCATTAGCCTAACACACAGAAAGAGTATTTTAATTTAACTGAGATTGAGTCCAAAGTAAAGCATATGTATCCAGTTGCATGCCACCTTCATTCTTGGACTTCTATTTCGATCAAGATTACCTTACTGATTTATTATTGTTATTCAGGTATGAGTGCAGGACTGCCGAAGTATATCCCTATAAATTTAAGTGAATTAGAAGCTCTTGGCTTTAAGGAAGGTGAGGAGGTTTCATTGGAGAGTTTGAAGAGCAAACGTTTGATCAATCCTTCTGGAAGGGAGAGGAAACTTCCACTGAAGGTGTGTATGGTCATGTAAATCAGCTGAAAACTAGTTGTAAATTCAAAAAAGGATTTATCATGCAAGTATACCATCTATTTTTCTTTCATAATTACATTACACCTCAGTATAATTGCTTGTAAAATGTATACTTTTTTTAATCTCTGAGTTAATTTGCTAGGTATCCATGGTTGAAGGCACAATATGTCAATCCTTTATGTATACTTTTTCCATAAGCTAGGGAAACTTTGCTTAAATTCTAACTAGGGAGCATTTGAAGCTTTAGAGAAGATAAATTGGAGATATATCAGATTTAGTTTTAGTAAAACACTTTTGGTTGCCTCTGTCAATATGTTCTAATAATTATTTTTTAAAGAAGTTTTTGGCACCATGAAAAAGAATAATGTAGCTTTCTACGAACTAACAAAACGTCTCGAGGGCCGAAAAACACTACACAAGTAAAAATAATGCTATGCTGACTGAAAACAACACCTGTCCAAGACATTATAGAAGAGAGGAATTAACCCTAGAATTCATAGCACCCCACCTATCAATATTATTAGAAACTTATTATGATAATATCATTACATCATAAAGTAGTAACATCGTGTTCATCATTGTTTTTTCCTATACTAAAAGATGAAGACCATAGTGACTCTCATACTTGAAACAATCAAAATACAAAAAGCTAACAAAAGTAGCACTTAGGCCACAATAAAAAAACAAACGTAGAAAGAATGACCAATGAGCTATCACTAAAAAGTTTCCATAAACAAAAGGTAACTACAGGAAACCAAAGCAAATCTGAAAGCATGAAAGGGACTACTTGAAGCAATGCCATAAAAATAAATTGAGTCCGAGTTCTTAACACCCCTATGTTTTTTGAGTGTAGTAGATTGCGCTTTATTGACTGGATGAACTCTCTGATGCAGATGAAGAAGCAACATATTAAGACAAAATTAGAGAGTTAAAAGTTATCAGATTAAAACAAACTAAACTATAAATGAAATTTAAAAGATAAAATAATATTTTTATAAAACTTGCAATAAAATCTTGATTGCAAGAGGTTGCAGGTGTTTGAATGATTGGCCAAGGAAATACCACCAACTATGAGCATCGACCTTAAACTTGTCATGAAGAACGTCAATACTAAAGTCGTTGCAACTTACAAAATCCATGAACGCAATCCAAATTGCATCACATGTGATAGGATCAATGAAGAGTCTATGAAGTCTTGCCTTGTACCCTTGGTTATTGAGACAGAAAGGATCCCAACACTATAATATATCGAACTCAATGTAAAGGTAAGAAAATGTAGCGCAGTGTTCACTTCTTTCCATCTGTCTTTAATACTTTTTTATAACTATCTGAAGAAAGTTTCTTTAGGATCTTGCTCTTTCTCATTCATGGTGGTCTTCATCTTCTCAATCATGCTCCCAAACAAGGCCTATCCATGTCTGTATAATGGATCATATTCAATATGAGTTTGGCAAAAATGAGAAGCTATATATCACGTTCCACCAAATATCTTTTACAAATACCCGTTTATTATTTGCTGCCCTTGTAGTGCTAGATTCCCTCCACATGGACCAATTTTGGTAGATAACCATGTTAGAAAATTCCTATAAAACCTTCAAAAGTCATCTCAAGACAATTGTGTTGGAGGAAAAACGAGTCTCAACAACCTATATGAAATCAAAATATACTAAAATTAAAATTAAAATTAATTTTTTATTAAAGTGAAACTTATTTGTCAAAATAAATCTTATCACTTATAACAACTCCAAATTTGAGCCCTCCAAGACTTGTTTGGGACCTAGGTCTCAAGTCCCTAGGATTTGTTTGGCCTAGCTGGTCTTGGGACTTGCCGAGTCTAGACAAGTCCAGGTGAGCCCTATAACTATGACTTGAGCAAAATTTTGAGGTCCCACTTCCTCAATGGCTGTCATTTAGCAATAAATGCATCATATTGATTCCCCCTCACTACCCATAGCCTCCAAAAAATTGCCCCTTCTTGGGATGTTGCAAGAACATTGATCAATGGTTGATTTCTTGCATCCTTCCATCCTTCGGAAATGATGGACATCCATGCCTTGATCACAAATACCTCAGGGGCTTCAATAACTCCTCTATGAAATTCACCTTCTTTCCTAATAATGTGCTATGCATTTTCTCAAAACCCAAGACTTTGTTCAATTGTGGAGTCTCATTAATTGCTTTCACTATTTGTTGTAAATATGGTGAGCCAATAACATTAAAAGACAATCCATTTTTAGAGGGACATTTCACTATGTTGATCGACAATCTCTCAAGACTCATTGTGAAATGCCATTTCCAATTGTCCCTTTGAATTCTGTTATGCCCCCTTCTTTTTAGTAATTACATGAGAGATTAATTAGTCTATTTTCTCATCTCAATAGGCTAATTAAAGACTCAGGGGATGTTATGATTGTCACGTCATTTATTTTGGTGGAGAAATAAATAAATTGGAATATTGATTTTTGGGGTTAATATTATTAAACTTACTTATTGTTATAATATAACATTATTTAAGTAAACTTAAAGTAACTTTATAAAGTGGAAATAAAAGTAAAGTGAGTTTTATCCCACATTGAGAAGTGGTGGTTCATCAACTGCTTAAGAAGTCTTTTTAAAGGAGCTTGTACTCCTCCATTGGCATGTTATATGATTACTTGTTATTCAAATATGATTACTTGTTATTCAATATTTCTCCATAGTTGCTGAAGCGAGTGTGACAGCCATTTCCGAGGACAAAACCCCTTGGGAATTTGAAGATTGGACGAAACCCCAGTCTTCCTTGAGAAGTGGATTCATATCACAATTCACTATTGAACTTCAAATTGCTGAGTTTATGGAGTAGGGGCTGTTGGTATTGGCAAGAATTTAAATTTTCATATATTTGCATTTGGATTTATTCTCTCATATATGCTATCGAATCAGATAGAGGGAGCCAGCATAAGTGCCCACGGCAAGGTATGAGTGGATTGCACAGCTGCAAAAACCGTGAGAACCATTCCTTCCATTGAATATCAATACATAAGAAACTCTTCTCAGTGTGAATTAAGGAGATGTGTCTGAAGAGAGACAAGGGTTATCCTTGATATGAATCTGAACAATGAATGATGCAATTGGGATTTGAGGAGTAGAGGATGTGTGATCTGAGGTAGAAGAGACAGAGCTGCTGGAGTTTTCAGAACAGGTGATTCATATTGGGTGTAGTTGCTGCGAATACATGAATGCCAGCCAGTTGCAGCGAAGATGATAAATGGAACGGGTTGACAGTGGAGATCAGAGCAATTAGCACAGATTGAACCCATCTCAGTGACAAAACCAAATTTGACTGAAGAAAAGAACATCATCGGGTATGTGTATGAGCTGCTGTTCATAATTGTCAACTGGGATTAATCTCAAAGTGTAAACAGTTGGGTATTTGCTGTAACGTTACTTCTTTTGCTGCTGTCGTTTTCTTGCAAAGTTTATATATATATATATATATATATATGTCAATCTGACTTAGGCAAGTCTGAAACAATTCAAGTTTGCAATCTGAATGTACTCATTTGTAACTCGAAAGAGGTCTGCCAAGTGTTTGACATAATTACTTTGAAATAAGAACTAGATTCTGAATGATATAAATGTGACCAAGTGTTTGTCCAAATACCTGTTCCTCATAAATGTGATTTGTGATTCAGTTAGTACGAATTCTTGCTGTCCTAAGGAAGTATGACAAGTATTTGACATAATGACTCTGAAGATTCAATGCTTGATTCTGAATGTAATGATCCATCAAGTGTTTGATTAAATGTATTTTCGGTATTCTTGTGTTTTGCATTGAAAATTGGAATCAGAATTAGTGAATATCTCAGATTGAGACAACTATCAAGTGTTTGTTGGAATGTCAATGCTATGTTTGTGAGTTTTATTATACAAATTTTGGGGTTAAACTCGTAGAGGTTCTTACAATGGTATCAGAGCTTGGATCTTGCCATCCTTTGGGTTTATTTCAGATTTTTATGCAACCAAGTGATAGAGAAAGAAGATACTATCAAAGGGAATTAAGGAAAACTTGGCAACACCCACAAGTTCCTGAAGGGGAAACAATGTCTAGATTGTTGGGTGTTCATCATGATTTATCTTCTAGCAGTGCAAGATAGGTTGCAGGTATGGGTGATAGGAGAGATAACAGCCCACCATGTGATGAGGCTAGGGAAGTAAGAGACACTTTGAGAGGAATTCAAACAGGGCAGGAGCAAGTGGCTAATGTATTACAATAGCTCACAGTGACCATTCAACAGTTCAGTGTTGCACCAAGGAGACCGCAACACAGTCAAGTGGATGGTGACAGTGTTGTTGGATCCCCGCATGGAGATAGAGCTCCTCCACACTCTACAAATAGACCTTTGATGCCAACTTTCCTAGCTGGAAATGAAAAGGAAGAGGTAGACAATGTTGAGGGAGACCTAGCATTTCCAGATAATGTAATGACCATGCATGATGAGTGGAGTCTTCTTCCAGAACATGTTCGGGCAGATTTGTCCTTCATCCAATACATGGGACAGCGAAGGGAAATTATGAAAGCAAGGCAAGATAGAAGGCTAAGGCATCAAAACAAAGACCTTAAACATGCTACCAATAAATTGACTCCCCCCACATATGATGGAAGTGGAAAAACAAGCGCGAGGGCGTGGATTCATAAATTGGATACCTTTTTGACTCTCAAGCCTCTAAAAGAAATGGAAGCAATTAAGTTTGCAACTATGCATTTAGATGGACTAGCCTATGACTGGTGGCATCATGGATTAGCGGCTCAGGATCATGGGTTAATTCATTTGTATGAGGAGTTCAATACTACATTGATTGCACGCTTTGATTGAGAAGATGTGGGAGTGTACTACAAAGAATTGGCTCAACTAAAGCAAGGTGGATCCTTGGACACTTACATTAACGAGTTTTAAAGGATTGCTGTTATGGTTCCTGGTATGACTAAAAAAAGGAAGATTACGCTGTTCATTGAAGTGTTGAACGATAAAATTAGAGGACTGGTTAAAGTTCTCAAGCCCAGTACACTCCAAGATGCTATCAAAACAGCCTTAGATCTTGATACACCATCTACTTCATTTCAGCCTCCTAAAAAGAGTTTCAAAAATTCAGAACCAAATCTAAAACCTCATAATCAAACCAAGAGCATGCCACCCAGGATGGACTTTGAGAGAAGGAACAAGTTGAGAAGAAAGAAATTATGTTTTACATGTAAAGAGCCTTGGACACTTGAGCATAGGTGCCTTGGGAAGGGCAAAATTCATTACATAGAGGTCATGTCAGATGTGGAAGATGAGATTTATGACAGAAAATCAGAGGACAGCGATGACATTGACAATCATGAGCAGCCACAATTAGGTCTGGATAAAGGCAAGGCAGCTGGTCAACCTAAGGTTACCATTGCTACATTGTCAAGGGTACCTTGGTACAATCCCTTTCGATTAAAGGGAGTACTTAAGGGGCATCCAGTGGTTTGTTTGGTGGATAATGGTGCTACATACAACTTCATTGGTAAGCAATCAATTGTGAAGCATAGATTACAGGTTGAGAATTTCTCAGGTTTTAGTGTGATAGTTGCTAGTGGTGGAACCTTGAGTTGCACTGTGAGAGTTCCTCAACTTAGCATTCAGTTGGGGGCTCACACATTGATCGATGACTTTTATGTGATCAAGTTAGAACAACTTGATGTGGTTCTAGGCATGCAGTGGCTACAATCTATCGGTAGGTACACATTGCATCACCACAAGATGCAATTGTTCTTAACGGATGGAAAGGAGATAGCGCTGAAGGCTTTCATCAGATGGGGAATCCAGAATAGTGTCATCTCATAGGATGGAAGCTAAGTTTACTGGTGCATTTATATGTAAAGACGAGTGCATTGCTGCCCATCTGATTGAAAAATCACAAAATGGAAGTGGCTCCTTCATTTGTTGATAAAAGGAGGGAGTGCAAGAGTTTCATGGTGGGTGACTTAGAAGTCTTGATTGATACAACATGTGAAGAGAGGAATCATCTTGATGCCTCCATGAATGATCCTATGAGTGCTAGTGAGTCTTCCAATGATGGCTCTCACGATTCAAGTGTTAGACATGATGTTCTTAATAAAGATACAATTAACAAGAAGTTTGATTCAATCCATCACAGCATGGGCGATGTATGGAAGACCCAAGGTTTATGTGAAGGTTGGAATAAGAAGGCTAAGGAAGCTAAATTATTGGCTGCCCAAACAAGAAAGCACTTGCAAGAGGTCAAGGAAAGTTACACTAAACTTGACTATGCAAGGAAGCAAATAAATTCATACATTAGATCATTATTTCTTCCAAGGGAAGAATGTGTACAAGTTGAGCAGGCAAAGGAAGAACTTCTTGAGGTGAGTAAACAAGAAGAACATGCTGATGTGTGTACAAGAGAAGAGGCATGGTTTTGAAAATTCAGTTGGGGCATTTAGTTTGCAGCATGAGATTCATGAGTTATCTTTGATTTGCAATGAGGGCAGCTACACTACTTGTTTGGATTTGTCACCTATTCCTTATGACATGGCAGCATTGGTACATGGTGATAGTAGCAATATAATATTTTCATGTGATGATACTTCATGCTTGGCAATGGGACTAAATAGAGATATTCTTGTTGCAGATTCATTTGACTATATGTATACTTATGTGGGGTCATATATGATCAACGTCCGTCATGGGGAATGGTCTATACATGTTAATGTCAGTATTGATTCATTGGATGATAGTTTATTTTTACGGACAACCACTGTTTGGTCAAAATTGGGTGACTTATATCATCCCTCCTTTGAAAGGTGGAATAGAGTTGGAGCTACATCGCTTCTTATCTCGGGAAGTGTTGGTTATGTTGGTGCCCAAAAACGCTAAATTGGATTTCCTATGGACTTGCCAATCCGATGCTTGGAAACCCAAGTGATTTGGCCAACTAACAAGTCACAACCAAAGCAAGGTTGGAACTCCTGCAATTCTGGCTCTGCAAAACCAAGGCTGGTAGGCCTATGCCTTGACTTATCCTTCAAGTTACAAGGCTTTTTATAGCAGATAAGAAACACTTCAACCTTCTCTCTCAAGTATGGCAAGGAACTTGAAAGAAATCTAACTGAAAGCAATATATCATGAACTGTAAACTGAAATACTTTTAAGTAATTGAAAGAATGTTTAGTAAATGTGTATGTAATTTGAAATGAATAGATAGATAAGATATCTTAAAACTATAAACAAT
>MU224932.1:319734-333150 GCA_018584345.1 Thuja plicata
CCTTGATCGAATATGATGGTAAAGATCACTGTAATATATTGGCATCGATCAGCCATGATCGAGCAAGCATTTAATATCATTCCAGATTAACATTCGATAACCTCATCGGTATATTAAACATGTTATTAGTTATTGACCGATTAGCATTAACTAATCATAATGCATATTAATCTGAATCGGTGCAAGTAATATTTGTTTGTGTTTTGATCAAGAGGCATGTCTTGAATGGACATGCCTCCACTTCATGGAGACATGTCCGATCAAGGCATGCCCCATTATAAACTATATATGCAGACCGATAAAGAGGAAGATGATATTGAAATCGAACATATTCAGCATTCCTCC
This sequence comes from Thuja plicata, assembly GCA_018584345.1. Taxonomy (NCBI): domain Eukaryota; kingdom Viridiplantae; phylum Streptophyta; class Pinopsida; order Cupressales; family Cupressaceae; genus Thuja; species Thuja plicata. The sequence continues at coordinate 320,080 of MU224932.1, forward strand.
AATCTGCAAACACAAAGACATTAGTAACATTGTTAACATATATATATTCAGAAATATATAAAGAAAACTATCATCTACCAAATTCGAATAGAAGTTTGATTAGCAATTACATGGTATCAGAGCCACGTTAAGGAGGATCCAAGCAGCGATCGAACTTGAGGTATTCAGATTTAAATAAGAGTATATCACATTCGTCTCTATGGCAAGTACAATAAGATTTGAATATAGGTTAGGAGGAAACAACTTCTCATCATGGAAATTAAAAATTATGATGATCTTGAAAGGAAACAAAGTGGACTCATTTGTGAAGGAGAATAAATCAAAACCTGAGAATGATCCTGAAAAGACTACATGGATTGAAGGAAATGACAAAGCCATGAAAATTATTGTAGATGCAGTCAGAGACCACGTCATGCCCATTTTAACAAGATATGAGACTGCGTACCACATGTTTAAAGCACTTGAGAGTACCTATGAGATAAACAACTGAAGCAGAACATTGGCTCTGAAGAGACAAATGAATCATATAAGTATGAATAAAGGAGAATCCATAAACACATACTTTATGAGGATATCTACACTAAGGGACCAACTTGCAACACTGGGATATCAAATTGAAAGTAAGGAGTTAACACTCAGCCTTAGATGGTCTACCAAACTCATGGGAGACATTTATTCAAGGGATAAGTGCAAGATCTAAATTTCCTAAATTTGATCGACTAAGATCAAACTGTCTACAAGAGGAATCTAGACAGTTAAAGAAAGGATTCAATCAGAAGAACGTAGATGAAGATCTCCATGTCTTGAATGCAAATTCTCACAAGGAAAGAAGAAGCACTTCAAGAAGAGGAAAAGCTACCATGGGAAGGGTTCATCCAAGAAAGATGTTTCACAAATCCAATGTTTTAGATGCGATCAGTATGGGCACTATGCAGTCAGATATCCTAATAGAACAAAGCAACAAGCATCATTTGCCAAAGTAGGAAAGTCTAAGACAAAGCATGAATACGAGAAATATGTATTCTACTCTGCACTTTCAAACCAAGTATCAAAAAAATCCAACAATTGGGTTATAGATATGGCTCATCAAGACACATCACTAGGTTCAAGGAGCTCTTAGACTCCGTGGTAGAAGAAACTAATGAGGAAGTGACAATTGGAGATGACTCTACACATCCAGTCAGAGGTGTTGGAACATGTACCATCAAATTGAAGTCTGGTATCTCTATTCAACTCAGCGGAGTATTGTTTGTACCAGGTATCAAGAGGAACTTGGTTTCCATATCTGCACTTGAAGACAATGGATATAGGGTTACCTTCATGGATAGCATAGTGTTGGCACGACCAAAGAACTCTACTATTAAGAAGGCTCAAACCATAGGTTATAGACAAGGATATCTATATAAATTATTTACTGAGCCAAATGTTGCCCTAATTCATGAAATTGTAGACTCTAATGAAATATGGCATAGGAGATTAGGACACCTCCATTTTTGTGCCCTATCTTCTATGGGAAAACTAGTCACAGGTTTACCCAAAAACAATATCATTCAGGGGCATGCAAGGGGTGTGCCTTAGGGAAAAACACAAAAGGGTCTTTCCAAAGTAGTTCTAGTAAAACAAATGATGTATTAGAATTAGTCCATTCGGATTTATGTGGGCCCATGTCTGTACCTTCTTTAGGGGATTTCCTATATTATGTAATTTTTGTTGATGAATTCTCTAGAAAGACCTAGATCTATTTCCTCAAATGTAAAGAATCTGAGGAGATCCTTAGAAGGTTTAAGGAATTCAAATCCCTTACAGAAAACTCTTCTAGGAGGAAAGTTAAAACATTAAGGACAGATAATGGGAGAGAATACACATCAGATATTTTTAAAGAATTTTGTAAAAATGCTGGGATTAAGAGAGAGTTCACTGTACCCTACAACCCTCAACAAAACAGGGTTGCTAAAAGGAAAATAGAACCATTGTAGAAGCTGCTAGGGCAATGTTACTTGATCAAAACATAGAAACATCACTTTGGGCAGAAGCCTCTAGTACTGTTGTCTACATACAAAACATATGCCCTCACTCCCATATTGATGAAAAAACTCTTGAAGAAGCTTTCACTGGTGTAAAACCAGACATCAGTCACTTGAGGATATTTGGTTGTTCTGTCTACATTCATGTGCCCAAAGAGAAAAGAACTAAGCTAGAACCTTGTGGGAGAAAAGGTATTTTTGTAGGCTATAGTGAAACCTCAAAAGCTTATAGAATATATGTGCCTAGTCAGAGACAGATTGAACTAAGCAGAGATGTGATTTTTGAGGAAGACAACTTTTAAAACAGCTAGAAATTCTATTGAGTCAGAAATTCAAACTCCCCCCATAGACCTAGAAGAGGATCATGCCCCTAAGATTCAGAGGGAGTACCCTAAGGAAGATAGAAATGAAGAACAAATCACATCATTGGAAAATCCTAAGAAGAGACCACTTTGGGCTACTAAGACAATGAAAGAAGCAAAGACTAGTGCATCTCCGTCAGGGACTTTTAGAGAGAGTAAAAGACCTAAGAGATTCTCTAGTTATGTAGCTTTGATGAGTGAATTCATCAAATCAAATCCTGCTAATGTTACAGAAGCTCTCCAACACCAAGTATGGAAGGATGCCATGACAGAGGATTATCAACCCATCTTGAAAAATGATGCGTGGGAGATAGTACCTAGGCCAAAAGAGAAATATGTTGTTTCTTCCAAGTGGCTATTCAAAATCAAGCATGCTGCAGATGACAGTATAGAAAAACACAAAGCAAGATTTGTAGCCAGAGGCTTTTCACAAAAGGAGGGAATTGATTATAAAGAAACTTTTGCACCAGTTGCTCGCTATACCTCAATTAGAGCAGTCCTAGCCATTGCAGCAGCCAAAGGATGGAAAGTCCATCAAATGGATGTAAAAACTGCATTCTTAAATGGGACTATTGGAGAAGAGGTCTACTTAGAGCAACTTGAAAGATTCGAGATCCACAATGCACAGTCACACGTGTTTAAATTGAAGAAAGCCCTGTATGGACTTAAGCAGGCTCCCAGAGCCAGGTATTAAAGAATTGACAGTTACCTCATGGGATTAGGTTTCTCGAAAAATGATGCAAAACCAAATCTCTACTTCAAGAAAATCAAAGGTGATATATTAATATTAACATTATATGTTGATGATTTGTTGATTACAGGAGAGGATCACCTTATTGATCACTGTAAGAAGTATCTAGCCTCAGAGTTTGACATGAAGGACTTAGGTCTATTACACTACTTCCTTGGATTAGAAGTCTGGCAGGAATCAGATGGCATTATTCTGAATCAAGGGAAGTACACCCTTGATATATTGAAGAGATTTGGAATGATGAACTGTAGATCTATGTCATTTCCCATGGAAACAAATCTTCATAAATTGAAGGAAGCAACAATAGATTCTCAGTTAGTAGATCCAACTCTCTACAGGCAGATGATTGGATCTTTGATGTACTTGGTCAACACCAGACCAGATATCTGTTATGCAATGAATGCTTTGAGTCAGTTTATGTGTGAGCCCAAGGAGATACATCTTGTTGCTATGAAGCATATAATGAGGTACCTTCAAGGTACTCTTAATTATGGTCTCAAATATGGAAAGTTTGATTTAGATCTTCATGGATTCACAAATTCAGATTGGGCTGGAAGCGTGACCGACCGGAAAAGCACCTCAGGATGTTGCTTCAGTTTAGGATCCGCTATGATATCGTGGAGAAGCAGAAAACAATCTTCAATGGCTCAGAGTTCTACAGAAGCCGAATACATTGCAGCTTCTATGGCTGCAACAGAAGCAATATGGCTCAGAAAACTGCTTGTGGGATTATTTGGTGAGCCTATGAAACCTACTATTATCCACTATGATAATTAGAGTTGTATTAAGCTTTCAGTGAATCCAGTATTTCATAATAGATCTAAGCATATCGAGATTCCTTATCACTGTGAGAGACATGGTAGAAAGGAATGTAATCCAGTTGGAGTATATCAGTACATGAGATCAAACAATAGACATACTTACCAAACCTCTCTCCAGAGTGAAAGTTGAACACTTCAAAAAGATTCTTGGTATGATTGAAATGTAAGTGTTATATGTATCTATACCAATATATAAGATGTTTAATGTGTAAACTTCTTTTGTCATATGTGTGACTCTATGACTTTATGGGCCCCACCCCTTGTGTACATTTCTGAAAGGTGACGATCTTTTAGATAATGAACACTTGTATTTGACACTATAAGGTGACGATCTTATAATGTTCAGTAGATTGATATCTTATAATTGGGATCTGAGGAGTAGAGGATGTGTGATCTGAGGTAGAAGAGACAGAGCTGCTGGAGTTTTCTGAACAGGCGATTCATATTGGGTGTAGTTGCAGCGAATACATGAATGCCAGCCAGTTGCAGTGAAGATGATAAGTCGAACGGGTTGATGTTGGAGATCAGACCAATTAGCACAGATTGAACCCATCTCAATGACAAAACCAAATTCGACTAAAGAAAAGAACATCATCGGGTATATGTATGAGCTGCTGTTCATAATTGTCTACTGGGATTATTATCAAAGTGTAAACAGTTGGGTATTTTCTGTAACGTTAATTCTTTTGCTGCCGTCATTTGCTTGCAAAGTTTATATATATATATATATATATATATATATATATATATATATATATGCCAATCTGAATTAGGCATGTCGGAAACAATTCAAGTTTGCGATCTGAATGTACTCATTTGCAACTTGAAAGAGGTATGCCAAGTGTTTGACAGAATTACTTGGAAATAAGAACTAGATTCTGAATGATATAAATGTGACCAAGTGTTCGTTCAAATACCTGTTCCACATAAATGTGATTTGTGATTCAGTTAGTACGGATTCTTGCTGTCTTAAGGAAGTTTGACAAGTATTTGACATAATGCCTCTGAAGATTCAATGCTTAATTCTGAATGTAATGATCAGTCAAGTGTTTGATTTAATGTATGTTCAGAATTCTTGTGTTTTGCTTTGAAAGTTGGAATCAGAATTAGTGAATTGGTGAATATCTCAGACTGAGACAACTATCATGTGTTTGTTGGAATGTCAATACTATGTTTGTGAGGTTTATGATACAAATTTTGGGGTTAGAATTCGTAGGGGTTTTTACAAACTCTTATGTATAAAGGCTACACAGAATCTTTAGGCGCGACCCAAAATAGGTATCTCTCTACATGTCAAAGATTAGATGGTTTGTAGGGGCTTCATTCTCAAGATTTTATCTTTAACAAGATGATTTAATTTGCAAATTTTTATTTGTCTGCTTCTTTCCCACTCATTAATATATGCTATGATTTGTTTTTTTGGAACGGGTACATTATTTTTTCTTGGCCAAGATTCGATGCCTAGTGCAGGGATGTGGCACAAATGAGCTCAAATTATTGATGCCACACCTGTTAGGGCCCGTTTGGGTACTGGAATACCATATCCTGGATATGGTCAATTCAGGAAGATGCTTATCCTCAAAATGAAATCCGGAATATGGTCTTACCCGTTTGTTTCACCTGGAAGATGAATGAGAAGATGCATAAGGAATTTTAATTCTTTATTTTTTAATTTCTTTGAATATGGTGTGTATACATGTGTGTATATATACACACATGCACACGTGTATATATACATACATACATGTGTGTGTATATACACATGTATATATACATGTGTATATGTGTGTATATACACACATGTATACACATATACACACACATACACACATATACACACATACACGTGTTTATACACACATACATGTGTGTATATACACATACAAGTGTGTATCCATGTATACACATATACACACATGTGTATATATACACATACACACGTGTGTATACACATATACACACATTTATGTATATATACACACATACACATACATGTGTGTATATATACACACATATACACACCATACATATACACATACAAGTGTGTATCCATGTATACACATACACACGTGTATATATATACACACATTTGTGTATATATACACACATATACACACGTGTATATACACACATATACACACACCATACATGTGTGTATATATATAGACATATACACATGTGTATATACACACATATACACACACCATACATGTGTGTATATATACACACATATACACGCACATGTATGTATATATACACACAAATGTGTATATACACACAAATGTGTATATACACACATACATGTATGTATATACACACATGCGTATATACACACGTGTGTATATACACACATGTATATATATACATCCTTATAGCAATATAATATACATCTTTATAGTCACAGATCCCACAAAATATTAAATTTGGTTTTCTAAAATTGGAATTCCCATTCCACTTATTTTGAAATTCCAATTCCACCTATTTAGGTGGAAGATGATATTCCCATTTTGGGGGCAAAATGAGAATTTCGGAATTCCAATTCCATTTTTTTCCAAGGACCCAAACATGGAATTTGGCATTATCCAAAATTAGATAATGCCAATTCTTGTCACATTATTTTAATTAGGTGAATTAAAATAATGAATTAATTAATTTAAATACATTAATTATTTAATTAAGGAGAATTAAATAATATATGTAATTGGAGAATTAAATTATCTATGGATGGATTAATTACTTATTTAATTGGGAGAATTAAATAATTTATTGTGAGATTAATTATTTAATTGGAGAATTGAATAATTTATTATTTTAATTGGGAATTAAAATTAACTATATGATTAGATCGCATTATAATAGGGCTGGGCCCTATAACATTGATTATGGTTCAAATATTATTTCTCCCAAGTCAATTGCAATTGCAATTCAATCATAATGGGCTGGGCCCAAATTGTATTTTTGAATCTTTATATAAAATTGGCGCCAAAAGGAATAAGGGCCGACTGCTAGAATAAGGGCCGACTGCATTTCACCCACGCCATGTATATAAGAGTCCTCATTTGACATGGATCTACGGCGATATATGCATACTGCAATATCCATGAGAAATTAATATTATAAGTTCACAGTCTTGCAATCATCTACAGCTCTAGCATGGAAAGCGAATTATATACTTCAGCAATCAACAATCATCATATGAAATAGATATGCGAAATACTTAAAAGGCAGCGAATATATATTCTGAACTACGACTTCATAGCATTGCTGTTCGAGATCATAGCATTGCTGATTCAAGTCTATACTACACTCCCGCGAATCCATACATTGAAGAAGATGATGCTCCAGCGAATTGTGCATTAAAGAAGACTATCACTCAGCAAATTACTTAACATACCAGTCACAGTTTGAATTGTACAGATATGCTGGAACTAAAGATTGATATTCAGAATTCGTGCAGTAATTAAGGGATCTGTGTCCAGCGATTTGATTTGCTTCGTGGATCGGGGATCCTCAGCGATATCACTCTGAGTTATTGTAATTACAATTCTGAGAAAATTATTTAAGTCTGATTTGAATGCTGGGTTTTTCCTCATAGAGGTTTCCCAGGGTAAAACTACTGTCATTGTCTTACTGCTTTTCATTTTCTTATGTTAATTGTCTAAAGCTTTAGATCTGATCACTAAAATTTAACAACACCCCTTGCAAGTCCAAATATAACTCCCACCACCTATGTAATGTTCCCGTTTTTATGCGCATTGGAGTTTGAGGGATTAGCCTATATTTGTGACCCTCGTAGGCTAATTAGGTTGTTAGAGGGGGCCATTGGCAGAGTCATAGGTCAGTTTCCACTCTGGAGGTTTGTGATGCCGGGATTGCTCTTCGTTTGAGTCAGATTGATAGACTTACTATTTATAGTAAGTGCTTATTTTGGGATAGTCATGGTTTCTACTTTTAGCAGGGCGCCTAAGCATTGGTGTCAGTTGGAGTTGTGGAAACATTTGCAGAGCTTTCACTTTCAGGGATTTACTATTTATAGTAAGTCGTTATTGGTCAGTTACTATTTATGGCTGGACATTCTAGAGTTGGCTCTGTCAGGAGAAATTGTGGTGATGGATTTGGTCACTTGGTGATTTTATAGTTTGATAACAGCTTGGTGGTTATTAATTAAGTTTGACTTAATTAATATAATGGTTTAAACTTATATTATGAATGTCATTAATGGTCATTAAGAAGCTTATTATATGGCGCCATTTTATTATGGAAGGATATAATTGTTTATTCATTTCATTATTTGAAATGCCTTTGTTTTTACAAACCAAGGTATTAAGTTATGTGAGGTGTGATTGTGAAGCCTTTGGTTCGATTTGGGTTGGAGGAATTATATATTGTTTCATGAAGGAAATTGAACCATTATTAGACTTGTGAATTTCTTGTTGATTGAAGAGGAGACTTTCGCAAGGGTTTGGTAGAATTTCTTCTGCAGGAATTGGTAATTCTTGTATGAATTATAGACACTTTGAATCAGCATTCAGCGCTGGTGAATTGTGTTGCTATAATTTCACTTCAGAGGTTATGATTGTGCTACAAGTTGGATCAATTTTGTGTGTGGGTTTCAATGTTCATTCAAACTGATAATTGCTACCAAGTGAGGGCAGCGGCTGCAGTTGGATAGCAACGATTTGGTGGAGGCTGCGAACATCTTCCTAGCAGCCACGACTTGTCTTTAAGGACGTTAGTCTGTATACACAGGCCGCGTTTCATTTTGGGAGCTAGTAATACATGAGTGGACGGGTTAGGTTGGTGAGTGCAAACAAACCCTCACTTAGCATCCACGACTCAGCTGGTGTTATGGATTGAAGGCTTCGGTTTCATTGTTGGAGATTATCATCGTCCCATCCAGGCATACTAGGTTCCGATGGATATTTTGGAAAGAAATTTAGTGTCTCAGAAATTATATTATTTTAGCATTGCAATCTTTGTATGTGAACGTGAATAGAATAAGCTAGGTGTGCAGGTTAAACTGCATTATCAATTTCGGAGTATTGTAATTTGTTGTTACAAGCTTTGTGATTTGAAATCGATGTAATGGTATTGCAAAACTTTTGAATTACAAATTCACAATTGCATACACACTTAAGAAAAATCATTTTTTTTTTCGGAACCAACTTACCAGGTTGCCTGCAAAGTGTTTTAAAAATTGTCAAACATTTGAAAAGTAAAGCAATTTGGTGTTTGTCAGAGTTAGAACCAGCAAGGGTTCTTACAGTGGTATCAGAGCTTGCCTGCAAAGTGTTTGACCAAATGTTAAACATTCAAAATTAAACCACAGTCCAGTGTTGTTAGAGTTAGAACCCTAGGGGTTCTTACAACCTAGAAGTGTTGTGCCATTTCAAAATATTTTCGAAGGGTAGAATTTGGGTCCGTTTTGAAGTGGAGTTGACTCATGGAGCTAAATTTTGTTTCCATTGTAATCTCTACGGGAAAGAGTTCAATATAAAACGCATTCAAAACAAATGAAAACTAAAAAATATACATACTACCTAATTCATAAAATTTAGCATGTGCCATAGATTCATAGAAGAATGAAAACAAAACAAGAATTTTAAGATAAAAAAAGAGAGCTCATTTGTAAAAAGAAAAATATAAAAAAAAAAAACCAAAAACTTGAAAAAATAACCTACCTATTTGCAAAAATCTTCTACGATCTCTTTGCCAACAACGGGCTCTTGCACATGCATAGGAATAGCACACCAACCATTTTGAAGCTCTTCCCGACCAATCTTCACATCTGATTGTGTAATGACAAGCAAGATTGAAATTTCAGCAAGGATGAATGCTATTTTTGTTTTGTATCACAATAAGGAAAATCACTTTATTTTTGTTTTTAAAATGTTTTGGAATCCATTTTTTAGAGTGAAAGGGGGAAAACTCAAATAAAATGATAGTTTGTCATGGTAGTATCGATTGGATGTCAATTTCGGCCTAGGTTCACCTTGGCAAATGCACAAGGTGGTTGCAGATTCTGTTGGCACCTTCATATTTTTGCAAAATTTGAAGTGCCCGTGATGAGAAAATTAATTGCAGCACTCAGAAACACCCTTGTCAAATCTTCTTGAGTAGCCTACTTTGGAGAGTGATAATTTGAAACCTATTGATCGTCATGAGAAATGGCTTGGTAGTCGTGTTCACATGATATAAGTGAGTGTCCATGTTCATTTTCAAATCCCCAAAATCAGATTTGACCAGTTTTCAAAGCACCAAGTTTGTGGGTTTTGGGAAGATCTGCAGTTTGTACATTGTTAGGTCTGCCAAAGTAGCCCTCTGTGAGGATTAATATTTCATAGCTAGTTGGCTGTCTTGTCAAATGGATTGATTCTTGCGATTTTACTCATGTTTATATACTCCTGTGTTCATTTTTAGAGCCCGAGGATCTCGTTTGGTACTTTTCCTAGGCCAAAAGCAAATGGAATTTAGTGAGATTTGTCGTTTGCATGTTCTTGAAGGTTCTAGAAGGGTCATCTTTGACCATTAAGTTTTGCACAAAAAAATGGTGTTAGGCAAATCCCTCTGGCACACTTTCTCATTTGACCTAAAAAAACTCCCCCACCCAGTGATGGCTCCCCAGAATGAGGTTTGGCTTTTTTTGAAGGCATGAAGCTAATGAGTTTCAGATGGATTCTGACATGTGCAATTTCTGGAACTGCCTGATTGACCTACTTTGTGCATTAAAATCTTGAGACCCAGATCATGTCATGGTGAACCCTTTGGTAACAATATTCTCATATCATATGTCTACATGCTTGTTCAATTTCATGATCTCATGATCAAGTTTGATGAGTTTTCTAATGCAATTCTGACTGCAACATAGCCTAATTTGACCTTGAAGAAGTTTGCAATTTACCTGAGTGGCCATCTTTGGTGATTAAAATTTTTCTCCTCAGGCATCTTCAGGCAAATTCCCTACGTGCAATGTTTTTTGTGATAGATAAATATGTTGCTCAGTTACGTAGGCCTTGGGTGAGTGTTGGTCTGACTTTTAATTGTTGTAGGATTGCTACTTGGCCTGAAAATGCATCTCGAAAAAGTTGCAAATACCACAAATCCGAAGGTAACCTACCTAATATTTTGGCCTCAAAGATATGTGGTTTCATTTTCGTGGCCATGTATATTATTTTATAGTTTTCATTATTGACCAATGTGGTCGGTAGGGCAAGTTTACAAAGGAAGTACCTCAATTTTGCAAGCTGCTAAAAAGTGGACAACAAATCCATGTTTTATTTAAATTATCATACCTGCTCACAAGTTTTCATGGCCTTAGGGCACCCTATTAGCCTGCAATTAAATTACTATAAAGTAGCCATAAAGAAATTAAAATTTCATGATTTTCTATAGTTTGTGGCTCCTTAAAAAAATGTTTTCAAATGTTTTTTTTTATTAATAATTTTAGGGCAAGTATGAGAGACCTTAATTTTTCAAAGTTGTATAAACATTATAAACTTTTTCCAAAATTAAATGTCATGCCCCTGCATTTACGATTTGATCATGGCAAGATGTGAGTTGAACCCTTTAGGGATTCAGCTGTAAGCATAGCATTGAACTATTGGTTGTCATACCCCCTTTAGGAAAGAAATGTCCACCATAGACGGATGGAATGATGGCAAACAACAACCACAATTCATATAACAACAATCAACGTTAGCAAGGGACGACCATTATTCAACAACGAACTTTTTCCAGAGGATATTTGCTAAGGAATAGTGTTTTAATCAAGGAAAAGAGGATCGATCAGTGTCATACCCCCTCCACCCAATGAAACTAGAGATATATAAAATAACACATATATTGGATTGAAAATTGCTTACGATCCTTGAAACAATATCTAAGTAACCGGTTCGGATGTAGAGACGGAGGCGGATATGCGAATTCGGTACGTGGATGCGTGAATTTTTTTTTAGGGGTTTGGGTGCATTTGGGCATATATATATATACACATGTATGTATGTATATACAAAAAAGAGAAATATACAGAATTGTAAAACTAAATCATTTCATAGTATGATACTTGATGATTGATCAATGCAAATGCCAATTGATAGTTGAAAAATATTCAAATAAGCCATATCAATGATATCATATATGTCTATGTTCACGATTCCAATGAAAATCATTACAATTATTGAATTACAAAATGTAGTTCATGAAACATGATTCAATGTTCATTAATCATCAAAAGGATTATCAAAAAAACTGTATATTGGATTTTCAGCGGCTACAAGTTCAAGATCATCATCATCATTTGAATCCAAAGCGGTTCCACTCGCACAAGATGCACCATGTAGTATGTCATTATCATCGTCCACATCATCCATAGTTGCTCTAGCAAGATCCTGAATGATTGCATCAAAGTTGGCAGACTTGGGTGCTACATCCCAAAGCTTCTTTGCCCCATGCTTGTATTGGGGATCCTTACGTGACAAAAGACGCAAATTGGAATGAATATACACCAAGTCTTCAACTCTTTTTGTAGCCAATTGGTTACACTTCACTGAGTGGATAAAGGAGTATGTACTCCAATTCCGTTCAACGACAAAAGAGCTTGCAACCTGGAGAGAACGTATTAGCATAATTGATGCAGTATTGCATTGATGAAGATTGGTACATATTTGATGACAGGAGAATCAGTTATTTGGTTGTCATTGATGGCAACTACTTGATGCAGGAGCATCCCAGGGTAGTTGGCTATCCTGCATGTTTGGGAGATTTGATGGAGTTGTGTGGACTTATTTTCATGTGTGAGGGATTTGGTAGAGTTGTGTGGACCTACTTGGGTCTTGGGTAATTGGTTTTGATGTATTTAATGGAACTTGGCATGGTCTTGGTTGCTTGGCATGGACTGGGAGGAGCTCGGCCTTGCTTAGGAATTTGGTGCCTATTACAGGCTGTATAAGTAATTTTCCACAAAGTGTTAGAGGATGCAAATTTTAGGGATTGAAGAGGGCCTAGATTTCTACCTACGGTTCGAAGCATGAGTCCTAATTCATCCGGAGCTAGGAGATATCGCGATTTTACTAAGACATCAATTTTGGGCATTTAATTATTGTTGTTGGCCGACT
>MU224932.1:353657-371688 GCA_018584345.1 Thuja plicata
AGATTTCTCCAACCATTTCGGTGTTGTGGGTTCTTTGCTGGCCGTGGGAGAAACATTTGCTATTGTCATATCTCCGCCTGAACTTCCAATATCTGTTGTCACCCTTTGGGATTCCTGAGCATTGTTTTCCATCTGTATTCCTGTGTCAGACTCGCCTTTTGTAGATTCCAAGTCGATCACCACAGTGCCCTTGTTAATATCCGAAGCTGTCTTCTTCGAACTCGATCGAGTCACCCTTTTGGTTTTAGGAGTTTCAACTTGAACTTGAAGTTGAAGTGGCGAATGTGGGGCTTTAGCTTCAACTTCAGCTTCAAGTGACCCGATATGGCAGTTAAGACCATTATTGCTATCTTCGTGCCCATATTCTTGAAAAGACTCACTGCGCGTTCTGTCATAAATGCTCGTCAGTTACACGTGCTTACTAGTATTTCATCTCATCACATCATGGCGGCTCCGTCCTTTCTGCATATGTGTTATGAAAAACACGTGTCTGGTCATCATCTCTCATTTGTTGCTCAGCGTGCTTCGGTGGGTCCCCTTTTTATGTTTAATTTGAAAAATGAGCCCCTGCATAAAACATAACGTTAGCTTAAAAAACATGTTGAAGTTGAAGTTTTCGGTCTTTCGACTTCAACTTCGACTTCAAAAAGACTTTGACTCAGAGTGAAGACCCGAGTTTTGAAAGCCAAATGATGGAGCGGGTTTATGAACTTGAAGTTGAAGTTAGACAGAACTTCAACTTCGACTTCAAGATGAGAAATTGACTCATGCATCTTTTGAAAAGTATGTGGTAACACACATAAAATCCAATAGTTCATTTCAAGATGTTGGGACTATTAAAGCAATTGGGTGCTATCAAATTTACTAGGTCTAAAGTTCTTGTGTGGCAAGCATGTACATCTTGGTGCCTTCTTTTGCATGCATTGTAAAATGAAATCTTAGTACTAGAGGATCACATGGGGTCTTGAATATCTTTTCATGAGTCACCAAAAATACTTTAAAGAATTATTACTTGCACCAAAGCATTGCAAATACCTCTTAAACATCATTGCTAAAATCTTATGAACTCAAGGAAATTTCTACTCACAAAAGTCCCACAATTCATTTCTATAATCCCACACCAATTCAAAGAAACCCAAGTAAATGTTGCTCACAATAAATCACTTCAATTTCACAATTTATTTTCTCTTTTCTTACAAGAGTATTGGTTCACTTCAGGTGGCTATGAGTTATTTAAATCAGTTTATGCCCTTAAATCATAAAACTAGGGAAGCTAATATGTATTAGCAGTTTATGTTCACTTTTCTCTATTGCTCGGATTACTCTTTGGAATTTAAAATTTGAATTTTGATATAGGCACTTCTTTGAGTCCATGTTGGATAGATGGGTTGAAATTAATCATATAAAATATTAGTGGTGTATGGGCAAATCTTATGATCTTCTAAGACAAGTAAAACCTTTTTAATGTGACTCAACTGCAAACCCCCCAGATTTTTTACGGATGAGAAGTAGCAAATCTTGATATCAGAATAAGCGCAAACTAGAGTCTTGCAAATTGTTGAAATAAATAAGAAATTAACAAGTGGGAGTAGACTAATGGTGAAGAACAAGGGAGTATACATTTCTTTGAAGATCCTTTATAGAATTCATAACCTATCTTTAGATTTGTAGAATTTAGTGACAAACTATTAGTGGATGGTGATTATTTTGTGTTAAATGAGCATATAATGCAAGGGCAACTTCACAATTATTAGGAAACACTCTAGAGTAAGCCCTACCTTCCATCTTCGTAACTTTAGAAATGAATTGTAATGAAAGAACTTGCACAATAGAAGATATAATATGAAATATGCTTTAATTACTTGATTAGAATATGCCACTTTGAGGGGGCAACCTCCTTATCCACTTCAAGGAGGATACCTCCATTAATCTTCAATAAGAATTCAATACTCAAAATGTTAAAATAAGGTACACTACGTCCTATATATACCCTCTTATGCCTAATATAACACCATGACTGATCTATGTTTAACTCAATTGTTTTTTAAATTTTTTGCCGCTGCCGCAGCTAGGGCTTCTCAGGATGCTCGAAAGGAATGCATGCTTTCTCCTATCGCGAAGCTTCCTGTTGCCGCTACTTGGGCTCTTGAGGATGCTCACGTGGATGTCCCATAGGGGGCTACGGTTGTGACTGTTGCAGGGAAAACAAAAATGGTAACTGCGATTCCTGTTGCATTTCCACCTGCTGCTGCTAGGGTACCTGAGGTTGCAGCTCACATTTTTTCCTCTTCGGCGGCTGAGGTTGTTGCTAGGTGTGTGGTGGAGGCTTCTGCCCTAGCTGCACCTGCTGCTGGGGGCCCCTCTTTGTGTAAGTCGGCTGCCCCCAAGTCTTTAGTTTCTGGTGTCAGAGTTTTTGCCCCTTTCCCTCTCTCTAACTCTTTAATCCTCCCTCTGGAAGGTGAGGTTGTGGAAGCCATTGATCATGCTTCCTTAGTTCTCGAGGAACATGGTCTTATTTGTAGATTTAAGGGTATCTGGCCGAGTCTTCCAGATTTGCATGCCTGGATTTCTTGTCATTGGGAACCAATCATTACTGGAACTGTTCACATTTTTCCAGTGGCAAGGGGTTTTTTCATTGCCAAGTTTGAGATAGTTGTTGATAGGAAAGTGATACTATGCGATCATTTTTTTAGCTGGAATGCCCGGAGCATGCTCATGATGAAGCCTTGGCATCCTGACTTTGATGCTTCTACTGAGTCCTTCTCCAAGGTTCCTACTTGGGTGAGGGTTCCTCATCTCCCTCTTCATTTCTGGGTTAACTCTCTTCTTGAGGCTGTGGGTGAGGCTCTAGGGGACTTCTTGATGGTTGATGAGGAATCAGACGATATTCTTCACTCAACTTATGCTAGGATCTTGGTTGATTTGGACACGTCCAAGGGTCTTCTGACAAAGATTAAGTTGGTGCATCATAAAGGGTCATGGATCCAATCTTTGGATTATGAAGGCCTCCCCTTCAGATGCAGGAGATGCTTCAATACTGGTCACTTAGCGGACCAGTGTGGATTGGAAAAGGTTAAAAAACCTACTTCTTGGTGGAAGGGGGCCTCTTCCCAACATTATTATGTAGTGAAGGATTCTTCTATCAAAAGTTTTTCTCAGGTTGTCTCTTCTTCTCAGGAGTTAGATGAGACCAATGTGCTTCTTGGGACCGCTGATAGCTCTTCCCAGGGAGCTGCCCCCTCTCCTTGTATTGCTGATGTTCGAGGCTCTGAGGGTAGTGGGGCTTTTGCTCCTCTTATTGGCAACTCCTTGTTGGTTTCTTCTAAAATGGTAGCTTCTGAGTCATCTTCCGATGCGGCCTCTTTGGATTCTCCTGGTCCTATCCTGGGATAGCCTCAGGTTTTGGGGGACCTGATTATTGATTCGGTTTCTTCGCTGGAAATGGCTAAGAATGTGGATGTTGGGTGGACCTCTGTTAAAGGAAAGAAAAAATCAAAACGTCCGCCCTCTTTTGATATGTCTCTTCGTTCTTAGAAGGGGAAGAAATAACTTGTTTGTGCTTTCCTTTGCTGGTAGATTTGCTGCTCGCTGGAAGCTTTTGGGCTGCTGGTTTAAACTATAATAATTTTTTAGCAGCGCTTTATTTTTGTTTGGTAGCTAGATTTTTTTCTGGTATCTTCCTTTGTGTCCAGGTTGAGGGAGCTTGTTTTAAAACCTTTGTGGTGTTGTTGTTTTGTCTCATTAGAGAGTGCTTCTTTGAATATTTCTTTTGACCTGTTGTACAGGGTTTCGGGGCCCCTTCAAAACCTGTATTTACCTTAATCAAAAACACCATGACTGATCTAAATATATAGGTGTAAGTATGACCAAACTAACTAAATAACAATTTAACAAAGATAATGACTCAATTAGGAGTTAAGATAGCCATAAGTTGACTAGTCACAACCATATATATACTCTACGATTAAGGGCGTAGCATGGAGAATACTTGAAGATATTGTATTTTAAGAATTGCTTTATAGTGTAGACAATGATATTAAACACCCATAATTGACCATATTAAAATCTTCCACATGTGCATGTTGACATCTCATCACTTCTTTTGCGAATCAAAACTTAGAATATGATTAATTTAATTAGTCCTATAAATCTTTAATGATGGTCTAACAATTTAATGATGGTCTATCAATCAACTTTATTATTCTAATAGTTTAAAAATGGAATTTTTATTGAATAAATATATTTAGATGGAGATCTAACAATCCACAATAAGACAATATCATTGATTTTAAAATTCTTTTAACATTTGCAGTTTGGTTGTCTTCACTTTTGCCATTCCTTGGTAGACATTTTGAAGATTATCCCATGGCTGTTTTGACTTTGTTGCTGCTGCAATTTTGAAAAAATGCTCTCGCGCACTCCTTGAAAGATATAAAAGAGGGTTTTTTGAATCATTTTTCCTATTTTTCTTCTATAAATCTTTATTTGCTTGAGACAATGCACTATAAGTTGTTGCATTTGTTGGTTTTGGATAATCATTCTCCACAAACTTCCATATGTCTTGAGAACAAAACAATGCCTTCATTATGACTGTCCAAAAGTCATAGTTTTTGCCATTAAACTGTGAAATTTGGAGATTTGTCAAACTTGTGCTTGGAGCTGCCATTGTTGACTATGGATATTCCTTCTAACTCCTTGAAAAACTCTCTTAAAAACTTCACTCAATAACTTTTAACTTTGAAACCACATGAAGGAAAGAGGCGGAGGGCTGAAATAGAGATTTTAAAAACAGATAAAAACTAATACTAAAAGAAATAAAGCCAAAGATAAATAGAAAAATGATATTTTATATTTCCACATTCTTTAAAAAACACTAGTTTGCTTAATGACATAGCGCTGCTGCTCATTTCAGTGCTCAGAAAATTAAGAAAAAACCCTGTTTTGATTGCAAGTTGGATGTTACTACAGCCTTCTATTACATCTACTCACTCTGTTTTTGTCAGTGAAACCCGGGGACTCGCACCCCCACCAAAACCTCGAAGTACCCGTACCCGGGACGTCCCCGCACCGGGTTCTTGGAGTACCCGAGTACCCCCACCTCCACCATTCCACAACCACGCCACCGCCGAGACGGATACTTGAATGTCTATTTGAATTTTGATTTTTGAATGTTACTATTGGGTATGTACTATGTTACTATGTTGAATGTTCAATGGTTCTGATTCGTGTTGCAATTTTCCTATGTTCAAGTATTTTAATTTAGCATGTTATACAAAAACATCATTTCATAACTAGCATTTCAAGTTCTATATGTAATATGTGTAGTATGCAGCACTCCCCCCTTCCCCAACCCCCCCTCGCCGCCGTCCCTCACCGTCTCCAAATTGAAGCCCCTTTGCCCCTGTCCTAAAAACTTGTCCCATCATCCCCCGTCCCGACGTCCCCAAGCGCCGGTGTTACACTGGTTTTTTTGGTTCATACCCACTTCATAAAAACTGTCCCTAAAATCCATTTGTATATGCTCAGTTTTCAAAAACGAAAAGCAAAGACATTAATTTCATTTAATTCAAGTTTCTTTTTTCACCGTATGCAAATCCTAGAGATTACAATCAATACACACATTATTCCATGCTGTCCTCTTCGTATCCAAAGTGGAGGGATGATAGGATGAAAAGAAGCTACTGAAGTAAATGCTCAGATATATGAAAGATATGAAGAAGACAGAAGATGGTGGGTTCAGGAGAAGTCTAGGGAAGGAAATAAATGGAACAATTGCAAACTAATTAAAAAAAGAAGCGATAATCTCAATTTCCACCAAGACCCTTTCTGATTTTCTCCACCTCTTCCGAACTAATCTGGAAAGCCTTGCTGAGAACCTCGGGGGGGATGCCTGGATTCGCAGCAAATGTGATGAATGGAGTAATTGCAACCCCGCCATTTTGACTGTTAAATACAGCAATAACAGTCGCATGAGTCCCACCAATGTTATGAAGAAAATGGAGAGTCCCCTTGGGAAACACAAACACATCGCCAGCTTTCACAGTATGAGAGAACAACTTGTTGGAACTATCCACAAACCCAGCCAACAATTTTCCTTGCAATATGTAAACAATTTCTGTGGCTCTCGGGTGTGTATGAGGAGGAACCTGCCCGCCCACGTCAAGATCTGCCCGAGCGATTGATACTCCCAGCGTATTGATGCCGGGCAACATCTTTGCATCGGTCAGTGTCCCTCCGAATCCGAATATGTTGCCCGATGTATTGGCCGGGCTGCCCAGAGCAGAAGTCATAAAGTGTTCTGCAGATGTCTCTTTTGGACTCAGACAAGGCAACCCATTTATGAAAATTGCAGAGGATTTGGTATCCGCTACACAGTAATCCTGCAATACATCTGGATCTGCACTTATCATTGGGAGTGAAAAGAGAAAAAGGAAAGGAATGGAAAAGTGAAAAAATGAAGCCATCTGAGTTAGACAAGCCCTTTCCAATGATCTTGTGATTGAGCTTTGCCTGTATAAATAGTGTAGAGTAATTCAGATGGGTGTTGATTAATCTTTTACTAACTGGGTTGTCTTAGTATAATAAAGAAAGATATTAATTTTAACGTCCACTAAGCTAAAGATATGTTTGTGAATGTCATATTCTTCTCTCTGCCATTCCTGCAATATCAAGTTTTATAAGGCATTGAAATATAATACATAGATTTTTGATGGACAGTATAGTTTTTAATCCTTGCCATCCCAAGTGGTAGGTGTTAGTTGAAATGTTAAAATTGATCTGGGTATTCCCAAGTGGGTCCTGTTGGCAAAATGGTAGAAGGTCCAAATCGATTTACAAATTTTGGAATATTTGTCAATAGATTGTTCACGTGTCTCTGCTAAGTTTTTTTATAAAAGAGGAATGTGGTTGTCTTTTCTGTGAGCACTGCTCTCATTTGAATCTGAACTCAATCTAAGCTCCAGATTTTTTTTTTTTCTGAGTTAATTGTTGATCTCAGAGCAGTCTGGCAGTGCTGATTTTTTGTCTGGGAATATTTGGGTGGCACCACCACCATGAATGGGCCATACATGTTTGGAATATATTGTTCTAAGACTAAGTTGATTTCCACAATTCATAAGCTAATTTGCATTTGTTTCTAGATTCAATTGTATGAGTGTTTTTTGCATCAACGTCTCGGATCACACTCTGTTTTCCATCATTAGGATGAATGATAGAGAGTACAAGGTAAGAATGATGATGGATCACGGAGTGTGATCCAAAATATTGATGCATAATTTTGGTGATTGTAGAGGATGCATAATTTATCAACTTTCTCCACAATACGTGGGTAACAGAGTGTGATCCAAAATGTTGATGCATAATCTTGGTGATTGTAGAGGATGCATAATTTATCAATTTTCTCCACAATATGTGGGTATTCTGACAGCTCATCCTCAGGGGTGGGGTTGTGGGAATAGGGAGGGGAAACATTTTGAGGGACCTCCGAATTGACTTTAGGAGAATGAGGGGCTGAAATAGGGGAAATAGGATTAGGGACCTCAATAGAATTCTTGAAAGGGGCATTTTCTAGGGTCTGTGTGCATAAATGTTGTCACACTTCTATGAATCATTCCATTCAAGGTTGCTCAAGAATGAGGCCTCAAATATCGATCCATAGCTCCCTAGTCATGGATGTGTAAAAATATAAAATGAAGGCCCTCAGATAGACCTGGTTGTGTCTATTGCAAATACACCATGAAACGAGAGATTCGAATGCATGAAAATGAGATCTAATCTATATGATTGCAATGCATAAAAGGAAATTAATCTAAATGATAACAATACATATTAATCTATGAAAGGAAATGCAAATGCAAGATTAATCTATAAAAATAAACATGATTCTAATCTATATGAATAGCCATGAATGCAAGAAAGAATGAGACAAGAAGAGAGAAGTTGCAATATCCAAGCTCAAATGCTCAAATGCTCCTCCAAAATTGCTCTCCAAACCTACAACATAACAATACTAAAAACTCTAATATGAAAATGAGAAGGAGAGGTCTCATTTTAAAGGAAAGTGAACGATTGAGATTAAGAGGCAAAAATCTCAAAGGCTACGATTAAGAGGCAAAAACCCACCACTTAGAAAGATGTGAAGAAAAAGGGATTTTATTTACTTTTTCATTTTATTTATTTCCTTTTTCAACAAATAAAGTGCTTTAAGTGGGGATTTTTATTTATTTAATTAAAAGAGGGGTTTTCTTTCAACTAAATAAATTAGAAGAATTTTATTTAATTAAATGGGGGAAAGTGAATTTAATTAAATAAGAGGAATTTAATTAAAAGGGAGATTAAATCTTTTAATTAAATGAGAGGAATTTTATTTAATTAAAAGGGAGGTTAAATCTTTTAATTAAATAAAAATGATCAAACCTTAGGAAATATTGAAATAATTGAATTAATTACAATTTGATCAAGGAAATTGATTTAAATTAAAAATGTTCCAAAGCATTGATTCAGAAAATTTGATAAATTGATAAAATAATAAATGGGGCCCAAAGTCTAGGCGACCATTTTAGGGTGCATACAGGGTCCACTCCGAACCAGTAGACCAAGAGGGGGAAAGAGTCCTTGGAGACAATGACAGGTTCAAGTAGCTTTATTAGGTTGATGTCCTATATTTTTATGATACTTGATATCATTGAACTGTATTGCAGTGGGATACCACTTGAATACTTAGAGAGGCTTTTACAATAATCTTGCATCGTACTATTATGACTACATGATATATATTGACCTCCTAAGAACAATGAAATTGATAGAGGAACTATCATGGGAACCAATGGTTGTGTTGGATAATTGTATGTTTGTGTAGGAATTATGGCTAAGGCAAGGAAACACCTATGTTGTAAGGCCTATAAAGTTTTAAATACTTGTGATGCTGTAAATATTCAACATAATGCTATATTTAGATGATATCAAGATGTAGATAATCATTGACTGTTTAGAAATTCTATTGCAACGACAATAGGTGTAATAAGTTCATTTAATGCCATTTTTATCTTCGTCTTAATGCAACAACAAGATCTACCATATACTTCTAGAATGGTATTTAGGCATTGGGGTAAATGATTTTATATGATTACGAGATATCTATTGACCCTTTACATATAAGAACCTTCCTATTGAACATATTGTATGAAGTTTTAATAGAACTACTTGCCTATGGGTGGTGTGAACTAAGGTAATTTTGTGTTGATTAATAAGTCTAGTCCCTAAGTTAGTGTGACAAAACCTTTAGAATTTGTGTGTAAACGTCCTTTGAGAATCCTTGTGAGGAGAATTACATGCAACTTTGAATCGTTTGGAAGCGGGAATGTAGGTTGTACTTGGGTGAAGGATACCCTTGTGACCTCAAGTCTGTAGGGGAGCATCTAAGGAGAGATATCTCTAGGGATTGAGATTATTCCTTGTTAATATTTCCTCTTTAGTAGACTTTAAACGAGGTTGAAACATGTAATAAATAGTTATTGAAGAGTTAAGAAAACCTACCAAGTGATATTTAATACATAATGTACTTTGAATAGAAAGAATTAGGTTGACTATTTTGTAGTCGATATCTACTTAAGGTTACATGTTGAGTTGAGGCCATAATGCATTGATTCTATGTAATTGTTATGTGTTTGTGAAATTTAATCCCAAACTTATAAGAATTTATGTGTTCCTAGATCATTCAATTGTGGTCACTTGTTCTAAATTAGGAACCTCTCTTCTAGTTATAATGCTAAGCCAAGTACAAGCACTAACTTTTAAAGCAATTGATGGAGTTAAGACCCTACGAGGGCATAAATAGATGTTTATACTCTTCTAACACATAGACTAGTCTTCTCTATCCAAGTTGATCATCGAAGGGTAAATCGTATGACCTGCTTAAGATAAGGTTATCCACTTGAGATTGACCATAGTCAAGAAGCATACTGTGGCAATAGACCATTAGATGTACCATCTAGATCACGAATAGACACCGCCAGTTGCATGCAGGTGAGGGACCACCACATTGATCTAGGTATCAGACTAATTCTGCTACGAGCATGTGGGCTTGGGGGCAAATTACATGTTGGTAATGGATGTCCTCATTGCTTAGTCATTCTATGGACTACAAAAAGAGAAATTCTAATGAAGAATAGGTATGTGATCATTTGACCAACCTCAAAGTATGATTTTGGGCATAGCTTGATTGGGAAATGGTGTACTTCACCCTCTTAGGATGGAGACAAACACTCATTGTAGTATGGGCTACATCGAACCTTATTCCCAATTATCCTTTGGTTTGAAAGACTAGGGAATGGAATGCGACTCATGTTGTAGTGTGCAATGAACTGAAATTCCTTCTTTTTGGATTGCACTATGGACAAGGGATGGTTAGCCATTGTATATTAGCCAATCAATATTTTATTCATAATGCTTGTATGAACCGATAGCTATTGTCTTTGCGACTTATTTAGGAGTCAACAACTACTGTCCTTGTGATGTAGGTTGGAGCTACTCACCATATATATGATGTAAGGGAAAGCTAGCCAGCTTTTGTACCTATGATGTTTATGAGCTAGTCTTTACATATGTGACATATGCTTGAGATAATCACTATGCATGTGATTTGTGATGATACCAAGTTGTGATGATACCTCCATATCAAATACAATTTGACTTAAATAACACACTACGCCTTACTTGTTTAGGTAACACATTTTATCCATTTCCACTTCTATTTATGTAACACTATTCTTTTCATTAGAATTGGTATCTTCAATTCTTCAAACTTCATAGCCTGTCAAATACAATTTGACTTGAATCCCGAATGGGCTGCCCGATGTATTCACTGCCCTGCCCAGAGCCGACGTCATAAAGTGCTCCACAGACGCTTGGCTCGGATTCAGACAAGGCAACCTATTTGTGAAAATTGCAGAGGACTTTGTGTCTGCGATGCAGTAATCCTGCAATGCATCTCCATCTCCACTTATCGTTGGAAGTGAAAGCAACAAAAGGAGAGGAATGCAAAAGAGAAAAAATGAAGTCATCTGATTTAGGAAGAGCACTTTGCGGTGGCTTTTGTGATTCAGCCTTCCATTCATTCTCGTTTTTTGTTCGAAGATTATTATTTATGTTTTGACTTTTATATCTAGGCAATCATCTTCAATAATTTAACGGAGGGTACACATCAAGCTACATTGACCCGTTATCAATAACAAATCCACTTCAAACTTTAATTCAATTGATGTCTGTATATTTTTTCAGAAGAATTTTATTTAAATATATCTTCTTCAGTGTCCAAATCTTTATTTTGTGCCCTCAAATGTAAAAGAGGACGCAGGGCAATTTAGAATCTAAGTTTACATTGTTTGCATCCCCCATCATAAATAATCTAACTTAAAGACAAAAAAGCAAGGCAAATAAATAAAACAATTTTCTATGATTGTGATCATCGAAAGAGAAATTGCCTTTACTATTTAGTGTTCATGTATGACTGATTTACTTTTCTTGTTTTCAAAGTTCTCTCCTGATATTTTTAAAAAAATATTCAATTATATATAAAAAAAAGTATCTTCAAGTACCCTTGTCTCCTATTTTTGAAATTTAGTCATATCCGCATTAGTACTAGTCTCCAAGTATCTCTATCTCATCGTGAGTATAGTTAATACTTATTTTTTTAATATAAAGATATTTTTTTAAATTTAAATTATTACCTAGAAATGTTATAGAATTTATTACACATTTCACACTAGTAAACACAATCAAATAATTATGAAATAATGAAGGGTTTCTTTTTCAAAAGTAAAATTTAAAGCTACAAACAAAAATAAACAATCTTGTCTTTTAAAACTATTTGTTTATCCATTATTTTTGTATTTACAATAGTTTTTATTACATATTAACACTATTGTGTATTCTTGTAATTTAGTATTTTTTCTCATTGAAATTTTTATTTGAAAGTAATTATGTAATTGATAAGTTAATATATGAATTAGTTGTTTTACACATTGCCTTGTCTAAATGCGTTAGAGTACAAATGGGAAAGTTATAGGAGTTGTAAAATTCATCTAGTGTCATGTATTAAATTGTTTTGATTTGCTAGAGATACACTCTCCTTTTCATTTGTTTGGGCATAATAATGAACACAATTATTTAATCGATAGACTTTGATTAAGGTTACTTCGCAATAGTTCGCTTATTTTTTTAATAAGATCTTAGACTAAGACAAAAGCCATAAAAAGGAAAGGATAATTTGAGCTAATCCATAAGGTTAGGGACTATCTTCTACTTTAGACTCTCTTAAATAAAGGAGGATGGTCACTGAGGCCTCATTGATAGCATAATTAAAGGAAAATGAAGAAATAGTAATTGACGCTTGACTACCATGCTTTAATGGCAACCATGAATATAATTCAAAACTAGAAGTGAAGACACAAGTAAATATACCCATTCACGTAGAGAATGAAAAAGATATAGTAGTAGCCCTAAATCCATAGAAAGACATAAGATACAACCATTAAGAGCATAATAAAAAGCCCAAAGGTGATTAGGATATCACAATCTCTCAGACAACATCTAGCCCACATACTCAATCTATAGACCATTATCCCTTAAAATATCAATGAATTAGGGTTGTGTATCTTTAAAGCCTATAATAAATATGTGAACCTCATTCCTTGTATAATCCTTATTTATTGAACAATGCATGATATATCCAAGTCTATCAAACATCTCTCATCTAACTGCATTACATTTAACATTTGTGATCAAGTTCTTCAACCATGAATGTTTGACATGCCAAGAGCATAGATACACATCACACCAAAATACTTCTCGACACCATGAATAATTATATTTAGTATTTAATATTATTCTATGAGATGTATTGAAATATTTACAAAAATAAGGTTTTGATGAAAAAGAAACACCCAATATATATTTGATGTTAGCACTTGCATCATCCACCAAGAATGCACTTTATCTCCAATCAGTATTTTTCAAGTGAACCTATTGGAGAAAAATACAAATCCAATATATAATGTCATATCCACAAGACTTGGACATAATGACTCATACTATAGGCACCCGCATATGTTTTTTTTTTGTCGGTAATAGATGATTTTATATATTTATAAAATAAATTTTTACATAAGGTGCAAAATACGAAATTAACCAATCTAGGCCTATGGCCATTTATAAAAAACTTCCAGATCCCTTTGAGCATTTCAAAATTGCAGTCACATCCGGGCATTCCAAAAAAGAAAAAACTAACCAGCCTTAAACTTACCAGGAATTTACATAGAATCCATCACATGCATAGAATCAAAAAAACAAACAGAGTGTCTACAGTTGCACCAATACAAAAAATAGAGGCCACAAAAAATCCATACACCATTATTTACTCGGCAAGCCATGTTGCATCGAATCTTCTAACCCTTTGTGGCAGACAGGTCCCTACCCTCCAAGGGATAACCTTTGATTTTGCTTCTTCTTCTGCATACTTGAGTTCTTCATCTCTTCGAATCTCAACTTTAACTTTCTCCCATTCTCCTCTAATCTGCAACTTGTAGTTTATTTTATCAACTTTTCCAACTCACCTTACAAAAGGCATCAACCCATATTCCATGGCTTCCTCTTCATCTTCAAAACATTCTGAGAAATCAGAACCTACCCCCGACACTGCTTGTTCCAAAATGGAATCAAGGCCACCCAGTAAATCTTCTGCAAAAAGAGCCCCAACCACCCATTTAACAACTTGAATCGACTCCCCCAATTCAAGCCCCCATGAAACAACCATAGAGATTCTTGTAGTATTATCCCCTTGCATAAGCTAAAAATCCTTAAACTTTGGCCCTAGAACCCCAACGACAACTTTCACCATTATCTCAGTTTGATTTTCACCAATCCAACAATTCTTTCTTTGCTTGCTGCACATGGGAAGGACTTCATTTGGTGTTGTGTCTTCACAGTAAAATTGGCATGCATCTTCACCACCTTGGATAGAAACTTGCACAGTTTGTTAAAAGCACAAAATAATACACAGAAAACTTAATGGTATTAGTGGCAAGATGAATGCGACGGCTGCCTTAGGAAGACAACTTGCCAACATAATAATAACCCACATCCCGCTACAAGTTGTCATATCCATCATTACTCTAGTTAATGTAGGGTAAGATTATGTCCTTTCCATCCTCCTTGATGTAGCCACTCACGTGTGGAAAGCCATTCTAAAAAGATCCATCTTTTCACTCATAAATGAGCACCATCGAAATCATTCTAATTTACTCCATTGATTTCGGCCCATCCAACTAAAAAGGGTTGAGATGGCCAACACATCTCCCATGTGGCATGACAAAACACCCTGCCACCTCAACCACCACCTTCAATCTTTGTATCCCTTTTCATTTCCCAGAAGACCAGCCGCCACCAATAAAAAAGAATTAAAAATGAACCCCATGCACCAATGCTCGCTTAAAATTTAAATTTTATTACAAGATGAAACTATCCGTTGGGTTTGAAATTTTCCATTTTTAATTCACCCACCTTGTCGAAAGTAATGACCCATTTAAACAAAACATCTACCTCTTTATTACCTTCCCAGTAGGTGTGGGTGATTCTGAATTCAACAAAAGTCTGGATCAATCACAAAAATGTATTAACAATAGTTTGAAGGTGCCAAGCCTCTATTTGACCATTTTTAAAAGCATTAATGAGCACAAGAAAATCCCCCTCCAGATGCAATTTTTGTATTCCTAGAGTGGATCCCATTCTAACTGCCAATAATGCAACATTCCCTTCAGCCACATTGTTGGTTCCTGCCCTTAACTTCTAGGCTTCAAAAACCACAGTCTCCCCGTTATGGTCCCTTAAAATAGCACCACCACCAGATGGCCCCGGGTTGCCTTTCGAGGCCCCATCAAAATTGGCTTTGATCTAGCCCTCCTCATGAGCACTCCAAGTAACCGCATCATGAAGCTTGCATTTACCCACCCCCTTTGAGCCCACCTGACCACTTCTACACTTCAATCTAGGCCAAGCCTTATGTAACTTCTGATCCATCAAAGTAAACGGGGTGGAGATTTGAATTTTGTTAATGCAAGACTTATGACTTCTTTGATGGTGTGGTTAATTTTGTGCTTTAGTATAATGATATCTTCTTTTTTTATCCTGAAAGAGGCTTTGATTACGCTCCTTCCAAACCTCCCAAATGAGTATATAAGAACTAGCGATCCATGCTGAAGAGAAAGTTGACCTCATTGGTGGTGTAGGCCATTCACAAAAAATATATTTTAACTTGTTTGGGAGGGGGCCTTGCCACCCCAATTTCTCCTTGAGCAAATTTCAACACTGTGATGTTATTTTGCATGTTACAAGCAAATGAGTGACATCCTCTTCACCATTTTCACATAACAGACATCTAGTCATTCCTTGTATTCTAATTTTTTGTCTCCTAAGTCCAGTTAATATCCTTTCTTTAGTTGCAAGCCAAGAAAAATTGCATGCTTTGGGAAGGCAATCTTTACTCCACAATAGCCTTGTGGGCCAATCCTCAAGGTCATTGGTTCTCTCAAGAAGCTGATATCCTAGTTTTACTAAGTAATTACCACTCCTATCTGCACACCATTTAATAACATCCTTATCCGTGGTGATAGTCACACATCGACTCTCAAAGATCACTTTCATCAATGCTTCTTGCTGATCATTAAGCCCCATATTATCAATATCTTTCCATCCCCAAACATCACCCAAAGGACCCTGCTACATCTCCACATAGTGACACAACTGTTCACCCTAACTAGCTGAAAAAATAAGCTTCAACTCATGATATTCTGGAATAGTTGATAACACAGGATAACCATTCCATGAATCTTCCCAGAGCTTGACCTTCTCTCCATTGCCAACCTGCCAAGTTAGGTGTTGAGTGATAATTGGTCTGCAACTAGTAATAAAGTTCCAAATAACAGAGCCTTTTGGAGGATTTGGTGTAGTGAAAATTCTCTCATCGGCCATTAAATCCAAATATTTTGCCTTTAGTATTTTAAACCACAATTAGTCAAGATTTTGAAAGATAATCCAGATTAACTTCACTCGTAGAGCTTCGTTCATTAAGTTCCAATCCCTCAATCCAACACCCCCATTGACTTTAGATTTACATACTTTTTTCCAAGCAATAAGAGGTCGTTTATCTTCCTCATTTTTTCCATTCCAAAGAAATTTTCTCATTCTCTCAGTAACAATCTGTATATTTTTTTTAGGAATCTTGAGGCACATCATTGAAAAAATGGGAATATCACTAATAAAAGATTTAAGTAATAGGATCCTTCCAGCAAAGGTAAGCCATTTTCTCTTCCACCCTTCCAGTCTTTTGGAACATTTCCCCACAAGATCCTTCCACAAACTAGCTTTTGAAGAACCTTTGAATAAAGGTATACCAAGGTATTTACTTGGTAATTTGCTTGCCCTTATGCCAATAATTCTGCATATATCTCTTTACTTCCAAAGATCTACATTAAAGAAGTAGATCTCTGATTTATGCCAATTTATACACTGTCCCAAAGCTTTAGTGTATAAATCTACAGTCTCTTTTATAACTCTTGCTTCCTATAGGGAAGCCTCTCCCATTAAATTAGTATCATCAACAAACTGTAAATGAGTAATTGGATCCATCCCATCACCCATTTTAATACCCTTCCAAACCCCTAACTTCCTTTTAGCTCTAATCAAATGCCCAAGTGCCTCAGCCATGATGATAAAAAGAAAAGGGGATATCAGGTCTCCTTGACGAATGCCTTTATTGGATTTGAAAAATTCTCGCGGGCTGCCATTCACTAAAACAAAAAATCTAGGAGTATTGATGTAGCTCTCCACCCACTGAATCCATTCCTTACAAAAACCGAAAAATTGAAGGACCTTAATGAGGAAAGCCCTATTAACAACATCATAGGATTTTCTAATATCAAGTTTCATCATCATATTTTCTAATTTATTTTGTTGGAGGGTATGAATAATTTCATGGATGACAATGATCCCCTCATAAATAGATCTGTTATGAGTAAAACCACTTTGTTCCTCTGAAATAATAGATTGCAAAATGATTTTCAATATGTTCACCATGACCTTGGAGATAATGTTATAAATTGTATTACATAAAGAAATGGGTCTAAAATCTTCAAAAGACAATCTGTCCTCTTTCTTTGGAATAAGAGTGATGAAGGTATTATTAAAGTCTTGGAATAAAAATCCCCCTGGCCTAGATTCTATTAGTGCTCAAATCAACAGATTGGATTTCGTATGGATTTTGCCTTATCTAATGATGAGAAACCCAAGTGATTTTCCAACAAACAAGGTTTCAACTTATTCCAAGTATCAACCTTCTGCAATTTTGTCTCTGTAGAACCAAGGCTGGTAGGCATATACCCTAAAATTATCCTCCAAGTCTTTAAGGGCTTTGTAGAGAAGATAGCTTATGATTCAAACTTCTCTATCCCAGAGTATGGAAAAGTACTATGAGATCCTTTAAACTAAGAGCAATGTATTATTAAAATGTTCAAATGTAATGTAGCAAGAATTTAAAGAATGTTTGATGGATTTAAGATATGAATTAAATAAAGAATATGGATATAGTATCTCAAAATTTTAAATAATGAAACTATGACTATAATCCAATAAACAAGAAAGACTAGTGCCTTAATCAACTATGGGAAATATAGTCAATATCATTCCAATCCTATGTTCAACCTAAGAGACAGTTTTACAAGAAAATTTATCACTTCAAAGGTGTTATGGAATGTAACATAAAACAAATTCAAAGATATATCAAAAGAGTAATACTTCTCAGATGACAGACCAATTGACTGAGACCTCAATCAATAGAATTTAACCATGCAAAAAGAGAAAACCAATTGAAAATATAGACTATGAATCAAATCAGGAAGCATGCACATCAAACTATCACTTTGAAGAAGTTCTATTGGTTTATCCGAGGGACTAATTATAAAATGATAATGAAACAATTGCA
>MU224932.1:380720-399628 GCA_018584345.1 Thuja plicata
GAGTCAAAAAATTCTCAATCCTACGTACAATCGGAGATAGTTTTAAAAACTTGCTTTTAATAAAGCGAGACTATCACTTCACAGGCTTCCACTTGACTTATAATTCAAATCAATCTATATAGCTAATATTATCAAATTTAACTCAAATTAAGAGACCGATAAAAACAAGAGAAGATACACAGATCTTTCAATTGATATTTAAACTATATATATATATATATAAATTTTGAATTATGATACTCAGGGAATTTAACACAATGAAACACTCTATAAAATAGAATATCAGAAAGACTAATTGAAAATATATAACTTATAACCACAAGGAAAAATAAGAGCTCTTATCTTTATTAATGTTGAAAAAATAGTACATCATAGTCCATGTTATAGTTGTGATCAAATTCTATCTTAAAAATATGTATTGTATTATTGTCTCTTTACATTATGTATATATATGTGTGTGTTTGAGTGGCTTTCACACCTCTTTAGGGAGAAAAGACATAACCCTTATTACAAATTATTTTGAAAAAACAATAAACTAACTAAAAAATAACTACCTAAATTTTGGATTTGGCTTTGGCCAAAAATCCAAAACACCTCGTGAAAATCTAATATTTCAGTTGGAGATAGGAAATTTGATTTCTCGAACTGGGTAATTTTTAGATTTTTAAAATTTAACCATCTTCATCCTCCCTCAGTATCATCTTTGTAGCAAGTCAAAATTCCAGCATTTTCTGAAGGCTTCGATTAGTTATTTCTATTTATTTGTGTCATAAATATTCCTTCCTTTGATTTTTTTAGTATGGAGAAACTTTCTTTCTTGATAATGGATCAGGACTTCTAAATTCTCAAAATTTAGGGTACCAAAAAAATCCTTATCATTCTCATGAACAAATGTATTGCATATTCTCCTTCATATCTTTCCAAATTGAAGAATATATCCAAAGGGGACATGTACAATTCTTCTTCCACAATGTAATTTGGATCTTCTTCCATGCTACAAATTTGGTCTTCATATCGTTCATAGCACATGTTGTCTTCTTCACCAATGGCATCATGAAATGTATAAAGAAACCATTTCTCAAACTATCTCCACGATGAGATACATTGTGTGGGTAGTGATTCTTATACTTGCATGGCATTATCTTTTAACATCTTGACAATTAGCCTCATCACCTGATCCTCTATAGAAACCTCATAATCTTCTATGAATGTATAAAATGCATCCAAGTGTTGTAGTGTCAATTCATCCCATTCTCCATGGAACTTTGGTAGAAGTTGTGAAATTTTAGGGGATAACTTATTTGGGATGCATTGAAATATCCTAAGATCCAATTGCTTGATACCATCTGGAATAAAAGGCTTTCTTTGAAATGATGGATACATTTGAAAAAAAAATACACCATCTCCTTCTGAGTTTTCTCCCTCAGTAGAGTCACTGATTGAAATGCTTTGTTCAATAGAGTTGCCACCTTTTTATCAAAAGGAAAATACTTATTATCTTCTGAGTTCTTTTTCCCAGTAGAGTCTTAAATATATCACCAGAGCTTCTAGGTAGAATACCAAAATTTTCTTTTGAACAACTCCCCAGCGGAGTCGCCAATCTATTGGTGCTCAAATCAAGAGATTGGATTTCCTACGGATTTTGCCTTATCAAATGATGAGAAACCCAAGTGATTTGCCAACAAACAAGGTTTGAACTTATTCCAAGTATCAACCTTCTGTAATTTTGGCTCTGCAGAACCAAGGCTGGTGGTGTTACCCAAATTTGTGGATCAAATTTTCATTAAGAATGGTTAAGGGAAGTATCCTCTGCATTTGTCAATATGTTTATGCTCTTATTTTTCTAATTATCTTGTATCTTTTATTCCTTCTGGTTAAGTCTTTCCTGTTATGTCTCTCAGCTTGCATATATTTGAATTCATATTTCTAGCCGTTGTTTATCTTTCCCGCGACCTCTTATTCATTTTAAATTCTTTTGGCAGGGAATATTCTCTTTTTCTTGGCGCCTTTGAAAATGTCTTGGTCACGTAATCTAGTGATAAAAAGCAATATGCTCTTAAGATTGAGAAATTACACGTGAGTCATCGATCTTCTCTGGATCCTCCTTTGATCCAATGATCGGCACAAAGTCTCTTGACAAACCATGGGTTAATGAAATCTCCTCGCGACTTCGAGATCATTTAGTCATGTAATCTCTTGATCAAATTCAGATTTATTAGCAGGGTTATCCTTTAGCCTCAGTCGCATGATCGCCAGATGACATTTGGGTTAAGTCAAAGATTCAAAGATTAAATCTAGGCCATGGATATAGATAAAATCTGACGGTAGTCACGTTATCTTGAAGTAAATCCTGAGTGAGAAAAATCTTATCACGACTTCAAGACTAGTGTAAATTCATAACTACAGACATTACTCCAGTTTGAGTTGAGTAAGGTTAAAATCCTTCAGTCGCGTAATCTCATAAGGAAAGGGAATATTCTTAAATGTCTTCGAGACTCAGCGATATCTATTGATATTAATCTGATCTTGTTTAAATCCAATGGTAGTCACCAAGTCTCCTGAAGAAACCACAGTTAAGTAGAAAATCTGGAGATCATGAGACCACTCAATCACCAAGTCTCTGAAATAAACTCAGAGTCAAGGAGATGATCTCGCGACTTGGAGACTAAAGAAATTTGTAAATCCGATGTCAAAGTCCAGTTAAAGGTAAATTCAAAGGCCGAAGTCAGAGCGGTAAAGGAAGATCAGTTTTAGGAAGATCTATGGTGCGGTTCATGTCTGATCTACGATCGACGTTCACTCGCGATGAAAATATGCATGATTTTTATCTGCCGCGAAGAGTGTGACTGAATGCCACATGTCTCAGATGGATATAAAGGACAAAATTCCCAAATGGCATTACTGATTAGGATTTCATTTTTTGTTACATGTTTTATTATTATTATTATTATTAATATTTTTTCTTGTCGACCGAGGGTTTTATTATCGTTTGATATGTCAACATTGTTCTGCATGCAGGGTTTCAAAGGTGGTTCACGTGAAATAACATGACATGGATGAAACATGAAGATCTGCAGACCACAGAAGTTAAAGAGAGATCATAGATCTTTAACAAATTATAAATAAACTATTTAATCATTATTATCACTTATTCGACAACTGCTCTTTTAAGAATGATTAATCATTCTTTTATTGTAATATTGGCTATTCAATTGTTGATCTTAGGGATTAGGTTTAGTAGATGAACCATCGTGTTGATTTGAAGCTTGTTTGCATCCTTTGAACTTGATATAAATAAGGATAGCAGGATCAATGCGCAGAGGTCTGAGATTTATACTGTTAATATAGTTAGATTGGACTAGTTTTGATCAATGACTGTAACATGGATTGAATTGTACCATTTTTATAAAATTAATAAGATAAGTAGACCTTTTTATTTCACCTGTGGGAATAAATATCTTTTCATTTACAATCAGTTCCTCGGATAAACCAATTTGAACTTCTTCAAAGTGATAGTTTGATGTATGTGCTTCTTAATCTGGTTCATTGTTACTATTCTTAGTTGGTTTTCTCATCTTGCATGGTTAAAATCTTGTTGATTGAGGCCTCAGTCAATTAGTCTATCATTTGAGAAAGTAATTTCCTATTGAGATATCTCTGAATTCATTTTAAGGTTGCATTTCATTCCATAATGCCTTTGAAGTGATAGTTTTCTAGCGAAACTATCTCTGAGGGTGCACAAAGGATTGGATGATATCGAGTCTATTTCCCATGAAGAAATTAGGCATTGATCTGCATTCATGTTGGATTTTGGTCATTTAATTCATTGTCCACAGTTTTGTGATAATCTTTCCATCTGCACTATTCTTTTATTTACATACACACAAAAATTCTTAATACATTGATATTTTCGGTTAGCATTTGTGATTTACAGCTTTTGGTTCAAGTGTTCTTTCAATTGCTTTGCCAAAATTTGGAGGAAGGGAGTGTTCAGGATCTATTATCTTCTATAAAAATCCTTGGAACTTGAAGAATAAGTTCAAGGAGTAGGCCTACCAGCCTTGGTTCTGCGGAGCTAGAATTGCAGAGGGTATTAAACCTAATCTGGTTAAAACATTATTAGTTGGTGATATCACTTTGGTTTCCCACTATTAGATTGGAAAGTCCGTAGGAAATCCAATCTGTTGATTTGAGCACCAACAAATTGGTGACTATACTAGGGAATAATTAGATTAAAGAGAAATTCTCAGAGTTTCTGGTAATTGAGGTTAAACTCTTCCGGGAGAAACAGAATCCAAAAGACTTTATTAAGTATTTTCCTTCTAAGAAGAAGGTGGCAACTCTACAATCTTAAATTGGTAATAATTTTGATACTATATTTTGGTTAGTGATTTTTCATGTGGGGTAGGAGATCTTTGCATCCAAACCAGCTTGAATTAGATTTAAGCCTAAAGAAGAGCAGGACTCCAAGTGTGAAGATGACTTATGTACCTCGTATGATATATCCTGATAAGGATAATCAGAAGTATGCTTGTGAAAAATTCCCTAATTCAGGTCATTCAAGTCATGAGAGTAGTGATGAAAATTGTAATCCTTTGTACCAAGGTAATAGAGGAGGACATGATTCCCAACACAGTCCAAATCAGGAGATGTTTGAAAAGGAAAACATAATTAATAAATGGGATGTTGTGTTCTGTGAGATGGCTGATACATGACCATAAAATGAAGAAATGGTCATGACTCTTAAAAGGAAACTAGAGGATGTACTAAGGAAAATGGGGATAGAGAGAGACAAAATCAGATCACCAAGAAAGGAAGCAGTTCCTAAAGATGATAGAAATAAAGTTTACAATCCTCCTCATAAGAAGAATAATGGGCATACGTTTAATAATGATCATACCAACCCCTTGTTCGAACCTGACAATAGAGGAAGACTTGAGAAAGACAATAGTGATTGGGAAAGAAGAGATCAATGGATAAAATGGAACAATGGAGAACAACATACCCACATTAATAGAATAAACCTTAACTCATTTGACCAACATGATAAGCGTAGGTGTCAAAATAATGAAAGGGTGTATGATGGATATCATAATAATAGGGATCAGGATTATGTCCCAAGAAATTATAATATCAACTTAGATTTTGGACTAAGAAATAACAATCAGAAATTTCATGATGTAAATCATCATAATCAAAGGCATGAAGCTTTGAATCAAAATGTGAACAATTATAGAGCCCCAATGGTTTCTGACAGATACAGACAGTTAGATTTTTATGGCATAAGGAGATATCCTAATGACATAAAAAATGAATTAAGAAGTGCAATTCCAAAATTTTTAGGGAATGGGCCAGAATCGGCTAAAGTGCATTGTGTAAATTTAAAGAATGTTATCCAAGAAATTGATGAATTCAATGAGGATGTATACATGAAAATTTTTGTTCAATCCCTCATAGAAGATGCAGTAGAATGGTTCAGAATTTTACCAGATAGATCCATATCTACTTGGGATGAATTTGTGAACCAATTTGTAGAACAATTTGGTGATCACAATGATACTTCTTTTGCTTCACATGAGTTGACAAGTATGAAGAAGAATCAAAATGAATATGTGGCTGGATTCAATAAAAGATTCAATAAGGTCTTGAATAGGATTCCAAGAGATTTTCATCCTGTCGATGCTTTTTTGATTCATTTCTATATGAGTGCCTTTGATAGCAAGACAAATTATGAAATTAGATCTCATAAGCCTTCTACTCTGGCACATGCTCTTAAGATTGCTATAATGATTGAAAGTGATAGGAAGGCATCACGTATAATTTATAGGAGGGAAGAAACCCATTTATTCAATCCAAAAGAGCCTAAGCAACACAAAGAGGAGGATAAAATAGATAAAATTATGAATATGGTGAAAGGCCTCCAAGTGAATAATGGAAGAGACAAATTTATGTACAACCAGAATAATCGAGTACCATGTAAAAGTGACAGATATAAATTGCAAGATATGCCTTACAATACATAATGGAAGGATGGGAAACCAGTGAACAAAGAATTACACACCCCTGATCCATTGAGGAAAAACAACCATTTTGTGGAAAATTATCCTTGGTGCAAAGCTTGCAAATTGCCACATTCTTATGAACATTGTGTTGTTTCCCATAAATGGAAAGAGGATGAAGAGAATAATAATGATCAACAACCTGTAGTAAATGTTTTGTCAATGGATCCTATGTGGGGATATGATGATTATAGCTCTTCAAATGAGTTATATTCCAGGGATGACCTAAATAGAGTATATCAATATGGGAATCATCAGGAAAGTAATCCAAGATTACGAGAAACAACATAAGATGAGAAGAGGGTATACACAATAGCTGCAGTGGAAGAAGCAAGGAGCAATTAAAAGTTGAGGAATAAGACTGTAAATGCATAACAAGGTAAACCTGAACGAGGAGTTGATCCAAGAAAACTCAAACACAAAGACATTTCTCAGGAGAGACAGGTAGACGCAATAATAGCAAAGGAAAAGGTGGCCAGTAATTATTTTCCCAATAAATGTTGTTTTATGTCTAATGCATTATCTCAAATTAAAATATATGTTCCTTTGCTTGAAATAGTTAAAATACCTGAATGCAAAAATGAAGCTTTGAAAATATTGTCTAATATAGGTAATAATGAAGAGATTAACCAAGAAATAAAGGATCCTCTAGCTATTTATCTAGGAACTACTTTGAATAAAAATGGAAATCAAGTTGATCCTTTTTACCTTACTTTATTGATAAACAATAGAATGGTAAAGAATTGTATGATAGATTATGGCGCAGCAGTGAATATTATGCCAAATGATGTAATGAAAGAGTTAGGAATGAATGTTGATACCAAATTTGGTAAATGCTATGCTATGGATAATAGATCCGTTCCTGTTGTAGGCATAACGAAAAATGTTGAATTTAGATTTCCTGCCCCTGAAAAATCATATAAAATGGATATCACTGTGGTTGAAGTTCCTGCTTGTTATGGGATGCTTTTATCTAGACAATGGTCTGGCATGGTAGGGGGAAGTATTCAATTAGATATTTCTTACGCTTCTATCCCAGTAAATGGAAGGGATATAAGGATTGACAGGGAGACTAGAAGTCCATACATTCTTGAGGCTGTGGATCCAAATTTGATTACACATTTCTGCCATTTTGATATGGACAACTTTCAGGTAAGTATTTCAAAAGATGAAATGCATAACAATGAACCTATCAAATTTTATGCAAAGGTAAATGATAATGCTATTTGGAAAATTTATTTTGATGGTGCTTGCTGCAGGGATGGTAATGGGACAGGTGTCATTTTCTTTGCTCCTGATAAGAAAACATTTAAATATTCCTTTCTGCTAGATTTTGAATGTACTACCAATGTTGCAGAGTATGAAGCTCTCCTCCTTGGTTTAAAAATAGCTAGTAAACATGGAATAAAATGTTTAAGTGTCTTTGGAGATTTTGAGTTAATTGTTTCTCAAGTTAAAAGCAAATTTGTTACTAAGCATCCCCTTCTTAAAAGATATAGAAATGAGCTTTGGGATTCTATAGAATTTTTTGATGCTTTCTCTATTAATTGGACAGATAGATCAGAAAATATTCTTGCAGATTTTATGGCTAACTTGGAATTAAAGCATAACGATATTCCTTGTGAAGACATTGTTCAAGTTGAGATTATAACCAGGCCGGCTATACTTGACAATATCAACAACTGGCAAGTCTTTGAAGATGACAAAGATATAATCAATTTTTTAGCATGTGAACAGGAGTATGAAGATCAATTGATAGAATTGAATGCTCATGTTGAGAGAGAGGATGGAAAAGAAGTATTGTTTGGACAAGAAGTTATTCAGCTCAGAAAAAATAAAGTCCCAAAAGGTCTTGTAGAGATGGAAAGATTGTTTGATAGCAGGGACTCAAGAGTAGACAAGATGAACATTGATGTCAAAGTGGATGATGTAGAAAAGATAAATTTGGGAAATGAAGAGACCCCAAGGGAAGTATTTGTGGGAAAAAATTTAACCCCTAAGATCAGAGTTGATATAAATAGATCACTGAGAAAATATAGGCATGTATTTGCATGGTCTTATGATGAACTTAAGGCTTATCGAGGGAATCTTTTTCAACATGAGATACCATTGAAGCCTAATGCCAAACGATTCAGACAAAGGCAGAGACCAATAAACCCTACTTTGACTCCCAAGATGAAAGATGAATTAATTAAGATGAAGGATGCTGGTATAATCAAACCAATCAGACACTCAACATGGGTTTCTAATGTGGTGCCTGTCAGAAAAAAGAATGGTGATATTAGACTTTGTGTAGATTTCAGGAATCTAAATATATCATCATTAAAAGATAATTATGCACTCCCAAACATGGAAGCATTATTGCAAAAGGTTACATGGAATGAATCATTGTCAATGATGGATGGTTTCTCAGGGTATACCCAGGTAAAGGTTAAATAAGAAGAACAATATAAAACAACATTTACTACACCATGGGGTACCTATGTATATGCTAGAATGGCTTTTGGACACACCAATGTAGGAGGTATTTTCCAGAGGGAAATGGATGTTTCTTTTGAAGATTTTATTGATGTGATTATGATGGTATATCAGGATGATTTGACTCCCTATTCAAAAAAAACCAAAAGATCATTACAACCATTTGGAACAAATTTTTCAGAGATCTCTTGAATATGTGATATCATTGAATCCAAAGAAATGTCATTTTGCTGTCACTGAAGGGAAATTATTAGGACATATTGTATCCAAAGATGGGGTAAGAATAGATCCTGAGAGAATTGCAACAATTGATAAAATTGAGATCCCAAATAATGTTAAAAAGATTCATTCCTTTTTTGGACAGATAAACTTTGTGAGGAGGTTTATTCCTAATTTATCAGAAATAACTAAACCAATTGCAATAATGTTGAAAAAGGGTACAAATTTGAAATGGACAAATGAAGCCTTGGAAGCATTTGTAAATATCAAAAAGGCAATCAAGGAAGCCCCTATCCTTAAATCTTTGGATTATGATAAACCTTTTCAATTATTTTCCTTTGCCTCATATCACACCATTGTTGTTGTCTTGTTACAAAAGAATAATGAAGGATATGAACAACCAATAGCATTTTTCAGTAAAACTCTTCAAGCTTCTGAATTGAATTATGATATTAATGAAAATCAAGCTAATGCACTTGTGAAAGCAGTGAAATCTTTTAGGCCTTATTTGGTAGGATAAAAAATAGTAGCTTATGTTCCTAATGCTGCAATAAAGGATATATTTAGACAATCAGAGGTTACTGGGAGAAGACGCAGATGGGTAAATCAAATTCAAGAATTTGATATAGAAATTCAGATCACTAAAATTATTAGAGGACAAGGATTAGCAAGACTAATGGCAGAATCTAATATGGATGCACTACAAGTTAATCAAATGGATTTAAGTGAGATTCATACTAGTATTGAAAGATGCCCTTGTTACACTAACATAGTGTATTTTTTGAAACATATGAAATGTCCAAAAAATCTAACTAATAACCAGAAAAGGACATTAAAAGTGCAGGCATCTAAGTATGTCTTAATCCAAGGTGATTTATACTCCAAAAACATTGATGGTATACTCCTTTTTTGTCTGGATAAGTATCAATCAAATGAGGTTCTCAAGGATCTCCATAATGGATAACGTGGAGGACACTTTTCAGTGAAAACCACTGCCCATAAGATATTAAATGCAAGATATTATTGGCCTTGTCTATGTAAGGATTTCCATGCGTATGTTCAAAAATGTGAAGCATGTCAAAATTTCTCAGGGAAACTAAGATACAATGGTGCATTACCTCTAAATCCTATGTCTACTGAGGAACCATTTCAAATGTGGGGAATAGACTTCATAGGAGAGATCACTGACACTTCTAGTGGTAGGCATAAATGGATATTGGTGGCTACTGATTATTTTACTAAGTGGGTAGAAGCTATACCTACTAGACAAGCTACAAGTAACGTGGTGATTAAGTTCTTGACTGAAAATATACTGACAAGATTTGGTGTTCCTCATAAAATTGTTTGTGATAATGCTATGTGTTTTAAATCTATAGAATTCACTGAATTTCATGAGAAGTATGGGATAAAGATTTCTTATTCATCCCCTTATCATCCTCAGGGAAATGACCAAGAAAAATCTAGCAATAAGAACATAATGAAGATCATCAAAAGAATGTTGAGTAACAACAAGAGAGCATGGGATTCTAAATTACCCTTGGCACTTTGGGAAGACATAATTACAATTAATAAATCTACTAGATATGCACCATATGAGCTTGTTTATGGAAAGAAATCTCATTTACCATTGAATAATTTGTTTCTAGTTTACAAGTTTATGAATAAAGAGCAGTGGGAGGAAGTGGATTTCATGGAAGATGTATTTTTTCAGTTTGCAGAATTGGAAAAAATGAGGAATCAGGCTCAAGAAAGAAGTCGGGAATTATAGAAGAAAGTTAAAATCCTATTTGACAAGAAGACCACAAAAAGGAAATTCTAGGAAGGAGATCTAGTTTTGAGATGGAATGTAAAAGATCGAGACAAAGGAAAACATGGAAAATTTGATGCTTTGTGGGTATGCCCTTTCATTATCATCGGTAAGGGAGGTGAGAATTCTTATCTTTTACAGGATTAAGAAGGTTATCCTCATTAGCTTCATGTACATGGTTAGTATCTTAAACCTTTCTTTTCCTGAAATATTGCAAAGGTGAGTTTTTCTTCCTTATTTGTATAATATGTATTGTAGTTTTTCGTTATGCTAATGGTCTGCTTTTCCAGAGAAAGCTAGGATTCTTGTTGTGTTCAGGTATGAACATACATCCCCAAAAAGAGCCACTGGTGTTACCCAAATTTGTAGATCAAATTTGCATTAAGAATGGTTAAGGGGAGTATCCTCTGCATTTGTCAATATGTTTATGCTCTTATTTTTCTGATTATCTTGTATCTTTTATTCATTCTGGTTAAGTATTTCCTGTTACGTCTCTCGACTTGCATATATTTGAATTCATATTTCTAGTTGTTGTTTATCTTTCCTGCGACCTCTTATTCATTTTAAAATCTTTTGACAGGGAATATTCTCTTTTTCTTCGCACCTTTGAAAATGTCTTGGTCACGTAATCTCGTGATAAAAAATAATATGCTCTTAAGATTGAGTGATTACACGTGAGCTGTCGATCTTGTCTTGATCCTCCTTTGATCCAACGATTGGCACAAAGTCTCTTAACAAACCATAGGTTAATGAAATCTCCTCGCGACTTCAAGATCATTCAGTCGCGTAATCTCTTGATCAAATTCAGAGTTATTAGCAGGGTTATCCTTTTGCCTTAGTCGTGTCATCGCCATATGACATCGGGGTTAAGTCAAATATTCATAGATTAAATCTGGGCCGTGGATATAGAAAAAGATGATAGTAGTCACGTTATCTTGAAGTAAATCCTAAGTTAGAAAAATATTATCACGAATTCAAGACTAGTGTAAATTCATAACTATAGACATTACTCCAATTTGAGTTGAGTAAGGTTAAAATCCTTCAGTCGCATAATCTCATAAGAAAGGGAATATTATTAAATGTCTTTGAGACTCAGTGATATCTATTGATCTTAATATGAGCTTGTTTAAATCTGATGGTAGTCGCCAAGTCTCGTGAAGAAACC
The DNA here is from genome assembly GCA_018584345.1 of Thuja plicata. Taxonomy (NCBI): domain Eukaryota; kingdom Viridiplantae; phylum Streptophyta; class Pinopsida; order Cupressales; family Cupressaceae; genus Thuja; species Thuja plicata. Next base: position 392,449 of record MU224932.1, read on the forward strand.
ACAGTTAAGCAGAAAATATGGAGATCGCGAGACCACTCAGTCGCCAAGTCTCCAAAATAAACTCGAAGTCAAGGAGATGATCTTGCGACGTGGAGACTGAAGAAATTTTTAAACCCAAGGTCAAAGTGTGGTTAAAGATAATGTAAAAGGTCGGAGTCAGAGCAGTAAAGACAGATCAGTTTCAGGAAGATCTACGGTGCGGTTCACGTCTGATCTACGATCGACGTTCACTCACGATGAAAAGATGCATGATTTTTATCTGCCACAAAGAGTGTGACTTAATACCATGTGTCTCAAATGGATATAAAGGAAAAAATGCCCAAATAGAATCGCTGATTAGGATTTCATTTGTCGTTACATGTTTTACTGTTATTATTTTAATTTTTTCTTATCGACTGAGGGTTTTGTTATCGTTTGATATGTCGACATTGCCCTACATGCAGGGTTTCAAAGGTGGTTAATAGGAAATAACATGACATGGATGAAAGATGAAGATCTACAGACCACAAAATTTAAAGAGAGACCATAGATCTTTAACAAATTATAAATGAACTATTTAATCATTATTATCACTTATTTGACAACTGTTCTTTTAAGAATGATTAATCATTCTTTTATTGTAATTGTGGTTGTTCAGTTGTTGATCTTAGGGATTAGGTTTAGCATATGAACCATCGTGTTGATATGAATCTTTTTTGCATCCTTTTAACTTGATATAAATAAGGATACCAAGATCAATGCGCAGAGGTATGAGGATTATACTGTTAATATAGTCAGATTGGACTAGTTTTGATCAATGACTGCAACATGGATTGAATTGTACCATTTTTATAAAATTGATAAGATAAGTAGACCTTTTTATTTATCCTATGGGAATACATATCTTTTCATTTACAATCAGTCCCTCGGATAAACCAATTTGAACTTCTTCAAAGTGATAGTTTGATGTATGTGCTTCTTAATCTAGTTCATTGTTACTATTCTCAGTTGGTTTTATCATCTTGCATGGTTAAAATATTGTTGATTGAGGCCTCAGTCAATTAGTCTATCATTTGAGAAAGTAATTTCCTATTGAGATATCTCTAAATTCATTTTAAGGTTGCATATTCATTCCATAACGCCTTTGAAGTGATAGTTTTCTAGAGAAACTGTCTCTGAGGGTGCACAAAGGATTGGATGATATTGACTCTATTGCCCATGAAGAAATTAGGCACTGATCTGCATTCATGTTGGATTTTGGTCATTTAATTCACTGTTCATAGTTTTGTGATAATCTTTCCATCTGCACTATTCTTTTATTTACATACAAACAAACATTCTTAATGCTTTGATATTTTCAGTTAGCATTTGTGATTTACAGCTTTCAATTCAAGTGTTCTTTCAATTGCTTTGCCACAATTTTGAGGAAGGGAGTGTTCAAGATCCATTATCTACTATAAAAATCCTTGGAACTTGAAGAATAAGTTCAAGGAGTAGGCCTACCAGCCTATGTTCTGCAGAGCTAGAATTGGAGAGAGTTTTAAACCTAATTTGGTTAAAACCTTGTTAGTTGGTTAAATCACTTTGGTTTCCCACTATTAGATTGGAAAGTCCATAGGAAATCCAATCTGTTGATTTGAGCACCAACAGCTGGTAGGCCTATACCCTAAACTTATCTTCCAAGTCCTTAAGGGCTTTTTAGAGTAGATAACTTATGATTCAAACTTCTCCATCCTAGAGTATGGCAAAGTACTATGAGATCCTTTTAACTAACAACAATGTATTATTAAAATGTTTAAATATAATGTTTCAAGAATTTAAAGAATGTTTGATGGATTTAAGATATGAAATGAATACAGAAGATGGATATATTATCTCAAAACTTTAAATAATGAAACTATGACTATAATCCAATAAACAAGAAATACTAGTGCCTTAATCAACTATGGGCAATAGAGTCGATATCATTCCAATCATATGTTCAACCTCAGATACAGTTTTACAAGAAAAATCATCACTTCAAAGGTGTTATGGAATGTACATGCAACATAAAACAAATTCACAGATATATAAAAAGGGTAATACTTCTCAGATGGCAGACCGATTGACTGAGGCCTCAATCAACATAATTTAACCATGCAAAATGAGAAAACCAATTGAACATATAGACTATGAATCAAATCAAGAAGTAAATGCACATCAATATGTCACTTTGAAGATGTTCTATTGGTTTATCCAAGGGAATAATTGTAAAATGACAATGAAACAATTGCATACATGAAGAAAAAGAACTTATCTTTATTGATTATGAAAATAGTACAATAGAGTTCACATTTGCAGTTATTGATCCATCTATCAAAATTGTATTATTATTGTATTGTCTTGTCTCTTTACATTTTACATTATGTATATATATGTGTTTGAGTGGCTTTCACACCTCTTTAGGGTGAAAAGACACAACCCTTATTACAAATTATTTTGAAAAAACAATAAACTAACTAAAAAATAACTACATAACTTTCAGATTTGGCTTTGGTTGAAAATCCAAAACACCTTGTGAAAAGATAATATTTCTTTTGGAGATAGGAAATTTGATTTTCCCAACTGGGTCATTTTTATATTTTTAAAATACAACCATCTTTAGCCTCCGTTGGCATCATCTTTGTAGCAGGTTGAAATTCTAGCATTTTCTGAAGGCTTCGATCAGTTAGTTCCATTTATTTGTGTCTTAAAGCTTCCTTCCTTTGATATTTTTTGTATGAATAAAATTTATTCTTGATAATGGATTGGGACTTCTAAATTCTCAAAATTTTGGGTACCACCAGATTCCTCAACCACCCCCCACACCTCAAAACCAACCAAATCCCTGAACTGTTGATAAAAGATGGCTGAAAAACCATATGGACTAGGAGCCTTCTATTCCCCAAGATCAAAAACAACCTTTTCAACTTCCAATAGAGTGTAGGGTTGTTTAAGAATATCATTCTAAGCAGCCATGACGCATATTGGAATGACATTTTGGATTTTCCAATTCTGAATTAAGAACAATAGAATCATCCCAAAAAATATTTTTGAAAATATCTAATCACCTCCTGATTAATCTCCTCTGGGTCTTGCACTAGTTCACCAACACTATTATGAATTGCAATTTTTTATTCTGTGATCTTCTAAATTTAACAGAGTTATGAAAAAAAGAGGTATTTTTATCTCCTTTAGTAAGCCATAATTCTCTTGACTTCTATCTCCAATAGGTTTCCTCCCTATTTAAGACTTCACTATAGAGTTTATTCAACCTATTTTCTTCTATGAAGTCAACTTCATTCATCCCATTTGAATTAAAAATGGAGTGTAAGGTTTCTAATTCTCTTTCTAAAGACTCATTTTCAACAAAATAATTTTTAAAAATATCTCTATTCCAACCTTTCATTTGTTCTTTTAAGTATTGCAACTTTTTAAAAAGGATAAAGGCCTTGTTACCTCTTCTAAGTGGAGCTTGACTCCACCATAGTTTCACTTGAGCATGGAAGGCATTATGTCTCAGCCACATGGCTTCAAATTTGAAAGGGGCTCTGTCCGGAGCTTTGTCCTCTTGAAACCTCACACTTATTGGATAATGACCAGACCCAATCAGAGGTAATATCTCAGTAATGCATGTCCAGTTGGTAGCTACCCAATTTCCAGCCAAAAGAAACCTGCCCAACTTTTCAGCAATATTTAAGAATCCACTCCTCCTGTTTGTCCAAGTGAATTTCCCATTTCTTAAATCAAGATCAACCAAACCATTATTTTTCACAAAATCTGAAAATTCCTTCTGAATTTGTCTTTCCCAACTAAGCCCACCTTTTTTCTCCATAGGATTTAAGATTGCATTGAAATCTCCACCTAAGAGAAAGATCTCATTGGGATTTTAATAAGGAGCTCTGAGAGATCCTGCCAAAGAGCTCATTTTTTAGCTGGATTGTTTGGGCCATATATGTTTAAATCTTGAAACCATGTTAGGAGCTATCTTGATTTTACATCCACCCAAATCCAAGATCTTTTACTTTCTACAATAGTCACTTCAACTGTTGAATCAACCCAAAAAATGCATAGTCCCCCAGAAGCACCAATTGCCTCTGAGAAACAACATCTCCATCTATTGAATTTATTAGAAAATACCAGTGTCTCTTCCTCACTAATCTTAGTCTCTTGTAAAAAAATAGCATCTAGTTTCACCTGATCAAAGCCTCTTTTGATCAGGTGAATCTTGTCAAGGGCATTGTAGCCCCTGACATTCCATGATAAGATTTTCATGGCTCTCAGGGAGGGGCATAGCCAGCCATCCCCAAAATCAACAATTTACATTGGTTTTCGGCACAACCAGCTAAGGCTAACTTCACCTTATTATATTTTCTCCCTCTTCATTTCCTTTCTCCTAACAAAGGTTTAAGCTTATCATACACATGTTGTTCAATTAATCTCACCTCCAACACATTATAAGATTCATTAAGGCCAAAAACATCCTCCTCTTTGTCATCTGATGGAGTAGGGAATTCTATATTAGAGTCACTCAAATTACCACTGCTTTCCTTTATATTTTCAAAGGATCTTTCCAAATTTCTAATAGGGGAAATCTGTATGTCGTTAAAGCCGTCATCCTCATCTGGCTCAACAATATTAAGAGGGCTTTCCTTCACTAGCTCCACTATCACCTAAATTTGAGTGGGATCATTATGAATTTGACTATGACTGCTTTGAGGAGATTATTTCAAAGTGAAAGAATCACCATCGAGAACCTTGCTAATACCATCCAGAACTGGATCTCTATAGAAATTAATAGGATTTTGGATGCATAATGGGGTGATCCCTATATACCCTTGCATAGAGATAAGTGAATCCATAGTTACACTTCCTTCCTATTCCAATCCTGTATCAGTAGGTTTATCAAGTGCCACACACACTGTCTTAACTCCTTCTGTGAGTTGGAGGCCATAAATTATATCAGAGTTTTGTTCATCATTAATTTCCTTTTCTAAAACTTTGGGTTCATTTGCATCTATTGACACTGTAAAACCCATATCTGGAAAACCATCTGACTGATAAGTTTGTATGACCTTACCACTCCTCCATTCATTTTCCATGATCCCATAAATCACCTCTTTGGTTCTATCATGAGAAAATCTATGAGATTTTGAGAAACCCAGCCTCTCCCCCAATTTCTCAGAAATGCACCTATTCGGTTCTGATTCAAAAAACTGATCATTGTGTCTTTGTTCAGTGATATGAATAATTTTTTTGTTTATAATATTAGATTCATTTGTTTTACCCTTTCTATTCTAGCTTGTTTTAGCGATGGTTGACTGCATATCTTCCTCCAGGGGTTTTGCACATTTCTCAACCACCACCTTTTGAGTCCAAACACTATTTTTTGTAGTGATTAGTTGATTGTCAGGAAGAGGGTGGGCTTCTTGCCACATGATCAGAATTTTAGGGAAAGTAGATAAATACCCAAGAGGAATTATTCAACCCTGAGAAAAGACCCAAGATGATTTTCTAAAATACTAAGCGTTTAAAAACCCCAATATTCATGTGGTAGATTAGGGAACAATACCCAAATGGGTATTTCTTTGATTTTTTCCTTTTCAGGGTCAAGGTTTTGAGACCAATTGATGAGATATAAACCTTTACCCTCAATAAAATAATGGCCATGTTGCATCACCCACTCCTTGTCTCTGAGGGATAGAGAAGTCACCAAATAGAAACTATTCACCATTATTTTCAAGGTAAAAGGTTGTCCCCAGGTTTTAGAGCACCAATCTCTAATCTTACTAAGAGATGGAAATTTTCCAGCCCACTTCAAAAAGAAAGCATGGTTTTCCAGAAAACCTATAGATTCACTCCATACTAAGTTTTCAATAGAAATTATCGTTACACAATGAATTTCAACTCTTAAAATAGCTATGCTGGAAAATCCTTCGCAGATTCAACATCCTTCGGCCTCCAAAAATTATTTTCAATCCTCTGAAAATCATAAAACCTATCATAGTTCCTTTGGTTGTTACTAATATGGGGTCTTTGATTGCAACCTTTTCCCAAGGCTCTCTGATTTGTTTGTTCATTTGGGAGAAGAAATATCGGCCGCCTATGAGGGTTTTGAAACTTTTTGTAATTTTGTTGCCCCCAAACATTTTCTCCCTTATCATTCCTCTCATGTTTTCCCCATAGATTTCCTGAGTATTCCAATCCCATGTGATTCTTGAAAGGTCTATGATTTTGCAACTGCCCATTCATCCTCCCATAGTCGTTGGGTTGGTTTTTTTTCAAATTTCTACCTCCTGTCCGCTCTCTCTGATGCTCTATTTGTTTTAGCTGGCTTTTTGATGTACAACCTTTGGTGGAAAGTACCCGCATATGTTTTTGAAATGAATGTAAATATTATGTATAATTGAAACTGTCATAAGACATGGGGTATGATGTAACAAAATTATGTTTTAATTGAGTGCCAAAAATTCAATTCAGATCTACAAAATAATACAGAACATACCTTCATTGCATTCATCTCAAATCCATTTTTTTTCTATTTTAAAGATATATGAAAATTCATAAGCGGTTACATTCAGGGGTCTTGCTTATACCGGCTACCAAAAACAGAGCCAGACATATATGTTCAATAGATTATATATTAGTCCTACATACATATATAACTACACCTAACTGTTGGAAAGTTGATCCCCAGGGAGTATATGACTTATTTTGTGTTGTCATTATGGCAACAAAGTCATATGAAAGTTTGACAGCAAACTATAGAGTGGAAATTGACAAGTATAGAAGACAGGATAGAACAATGATTTGCATTCAATCAATGGACCAGCGCACATGCATATGATCACATCAGGATATGTGCATTCAGACTTAAGTTCTATGGTATGTTTTTGTGCTTTCTCTAGACACGCATGGTCAGATATGTTAGTACGGATAAGTTACAACAAGAACAGTGATACTAGCAGTTCAGAAAATAGAGTACGAAGCTGACTTCAGTTTTTGGATCAGCGTATAATATTTTATCATGTAAAGGCCAAGCTCCTATTATAGTATGTTTGTAATCATGTCTTAATTACTATTGTAAACACGCTTAAGCCAATTTTTTTGGAAGCATTATGAATATTTTTTTTGGGCCGACTAAGGTCTTGTTTATGGTCGCGTCTATTCAAGCATGAACATA
>MU224932.1:399678-409926 GCA_018584345.1 Thuja plicata
TATATATATATATAACATGCAAAGTTGTATTAGAAAGTGTCATCGAATATGCAGAGTAGAGATATAAAAGAATAGTATAAGATGTCAGAATGAGATAAATCTATTTAAGAGTATAAGAGCATCAGCGTATAACCAGAACTGATCAGACAATTGTGTCACATACAACAGTTCACTTTTGGATATAGTATATATCTATTATCAAGGAGGTTGTAGCCTTCATCCTACTGAGTAGTGAGCTTCTTGGACATTGAGTCCTCACTCCTAAAAGGGTTATTTGTAAATGACTCCTAACAGGGTCAGACCCTTAACCATGTCATTGTACTTGCATTGTAAAGACTGCTCCTAATAGGGAAAAGGAACTGTAACAGGTTCATTATACTAGTGCAATATTTGTGGGTACTAATTCCCACATGGGTTTTCCTTTGAGCAAGGTTTCCCCGTAATCATATCATGTGTTATGTGTTCTTATGTTAAGCTTCAATTGATATATATTTTATTTATGTTTAAATTTTCTAAAATAGAATAAATAGACAAACACTTATTCACCCCCCCTCTCAGTATTTCTAACAATTGGTATCAAAGCTCTGGTCCTCTGAAAGAAAGTTTAACCACTTGAGGAGATCATGGATTCATTAGAAGTAAAACCTCTAAAAAATAATCTTGAAGCATCCCTTGAAGATCTTGATAGATCTGAAAAAGAAAATGAGGAACTTAAACTAAAAGTTGATGGCTCTCAAATTCTTATCAAGAAATTAAAGAAAGATCTAAAATATTGCTCTACCAATGACTTGGGAAAAATGGTCAAGAAGCTGAATGAAGAGAACATGTCTTTGAAAGATAAAATTGAAGATCTGAATGAACAACTTATAGATAGCCTAACATCCATTGAAGAAAAGACCAAAGAGAGAAAATAATTAGATGATGAACTTATGCAAGCGAACTTGAAAATCTTGGAATTAGAAAACATCAAGAAAAAGATAGAATCTGAATTATCAAGAGCAAAAGATAAGATTGATAAACTACACACAAGTTCTGATCTAATTCAATCACAATTGTATGCACAAAAGTTAAAAGGTGATACCACTAGTATGGGATACAATGTAGCTCAAATTGAAATCAAATCAATGCAAGAAACAAAGAAAGTACAAGAAGCATCTACAAAAGCAAAGAAAGAGGAGAATATTGCAGAGACTAAAACTGAACCACCTAAATATGAACTCAAGCAAGTTAACAGAACTTGTTATGCTTGTAACAAACATGGACACTTGGCAAGAGATTGTAAAGAAGTAAGACATTTTAATGGTTATTGTTACTCCTATAATAATTTTGGTCACAAGGCTACTCATTGCAGGAAAAATCAAAGAAATCAGTCACAACTGAACCAAAGGAATCAAAATCAATACAATTAGAGAAATCAACCTCAAAGAAACTTGCAGAATATTACATGTCAGATATGTAATTACAATGGACACACGGCTAAGCAATGCAGCATGATGAATAATAACATCAGACCTCCTATAATTTGTCATTCATGTGGAAAAGTTGGACACATCTCAAGATTTTGTAGGTCAAGAACACAAAGACAAGAAATCCTAAAAAGTCTCTTTTTGAAGAATCATGAGAAGTTAAGTTTGTGCAAGCTAAAGCTAATTCAGATAAAATTTGGGTTGAAGTAAAGAAATATAATGAAGAGAACAAGGTAGTAGATGCATCCTCAATGGACGCACCTTCTACTTTTGTATAGTTGACCCTCATGGTCTTAGGGGGAGCTATTCTAGCTCTGAACCCCTGCATGGATGGTATACTCACCTCCGAGTATGTGCCTATGGATTCATGTATGTGAACATGAATTAGGGTTGTATGCATGCACACATTGCCTTTACTTCGTTCAGATTAAATTTTGAAACTCTCAATGGAAACCACGTACGGTAGCAAGCATTAAATGCAGTAACCTTTATATAAGTTGGGAAACAATCGTTTATCCTCATTGTTTACATCTGAGATCATAAAATTTGTAGAGCACATGAGCACTAAGAATCAAAGCATTCAAAGGTATCGATTCAATCAGTTTGTGAATAGATTGCAAGTTGAAATGGAACCCTAGCAGTCGTGTCATTTCAAATTGCGGTGGAACCCTATTTAGTCGATCAACAAGTGAGTATGGAAACCCCTGTAGTCTTTGATATTACTGAAAGGAAGAGATTTGTCTTTAAAAAGCATCCATTCAAGTCTATTCTAGATGATGTAGAAGGGGAATTCTCTAAGACTCTGCTAGGAGTCGTACACGTGGAAGACATTCGCGCTTACATCCACTGTAAGAAGGAAACCGTTAGGGACAACAACATAGCAACTCTTATGGCTTCAATGATGAAACTAGACTATTCATTCAAGGATGAATACGCACATCTCACTGATAACCTATCTTTGAGTATTCTAATGCGCACAAATTTTATGAGCTAGAATGGGTGAAAATCCTGTTGAGTAGAATACATGATGATCTCTATTGGATTGGTGAAGTTCCTGTTTGTATTACTGTAGACCTAATTCATGACATGACTAGAATTCCTAAGATAGGACCAGTTCTTCCAACTGGTAAAGATGTGAAAAATCAGGTTGAAAAAGCATGTTTATCAAGAAGTGATAGGCGCAGTATGACAATTGATCCCATTAAAGAAGATGACATAAAACCGGTCACCATGATACTAGGTTACAAATTTCAGCATGCAAGAAGACTAAATAGTGTATCTACAGCTACTTTCCTTGCAGTAGTAAAGATGGTGAAAGATAATACTCAGTATAATCTATGTGAGATATTGCACGCTCAATTGATTGACAAAATTAGAGCTATTAAGCATGAAAAGAGCAAGATATTCAGGTTTGGATCGTTGATCATCTATCTCTACTTCCACATAGTAGGTAAAGTTGTCAATCTTTACCTAGACAAGAGTAAACCTACTATGTTTCAGATATCACTCAAGGCTACATCAGAGAGCAGCGTGAAGGATTCTATGGACATGGATATCAAAAATTTCAGGATTAAAATGCAGAAAAGGTTTAGGATACTTGAGAAATACAAAGACACCATATGCTTCATGGTGGAAACTGACTATACTTGCATGGAGGTAGTTGATCCTAGAACAAAATGGATTCACCCTCTCGGATATTAAGTTGAAGAACATGTTTTGGAAGGTTATGCACAAGTTCTCCTATCTAGGCCCAAGGATCCCAATGAACCTAGATGGGGTACATACAGAGAAAAGACAAATCAAGTTGATTATATCTTATACAGTACAGACAACAAGAGGAAGGCATCAAGGATTACTTCAAATATCCTAAAAGTTCATGGTGTTACACAAGAAGACCTAGACAGAGCTAGGGAAGCTAAGATAGCTAAAGAACTTGAGAAAAATCCCACAAAATTGAAAATATAAAAGTCTGATGATATGCCTAAGAAGAAGAAGAAGAAATATGATGAAGGTACATCTATGCCATCAACCACCTTTGATCTAGAATCCTCTCCACCTTCTGTACCTAGCAAGTTAACTAGATGGAAGAAGAAAGTTCCTACAAGTCATCCATCCTCAAGGACCACAAGGAGCAAGATAAAGAACACTCAAGCCCCTCCTAAGTAGGATTTAGACCTAGTCTAACAGTTATAAAGAATAGAATTGTTAATGAAGGAAGACTAGAATCTATCAAGAATGTCTATGACAAATACCAAGAGATAGACAAATCAAAAATTCATTCTATGATCATCTCTCATATGATCAAGTTCAAAATGTTAGTATTGGAACTCAAGACAGTCATACCAGAAAAAGTATGGAACATACTGGACCTATTAAAGAGGCAAACAATTGAAGAAGATATGAGGATAAGAGAAGAGACATTAGACAGTCTTCTCCTTGTTTGCTCACATGATGAGAAAGCTATACTATTGGATTTAGTAAAACCTCATCTTAGAACCAAAACCAGAACACTTCATATCATGAATAAAGAGTATGATCTAGTTGGAGAAGAGACTCAAAAAGAATTTGAGTGGATATTTCTGGATAGACATATGCATCCATCAACGGCGATGACAACAAAGGTAACTCTAGCTCCTCCCAAACAAGTTACAAAACTAGTAATTCAAAATGCACCTAAGAAAGGTCCATAGGTTTTAGCGCCCTTAATTTCAATAGCTTCTGATACAACCAAAGATTCAGGAGAAACTATTATGATTGATGATATCAAGATATCCATGACCGCTTTTGACAATGACATGGACAAAGTTGAAAAAGCATTTGTCAGTACTGAAGAGACAGATCAGGTATGCACTGATAACACATCCATACAGCAAGATGAAGTTCCCTTTAGAGATTAAAATAAAGAGGAAGACAATCAATCTAATGAGCCACCAGTTATGGAGATCCCTGTGAAAAGTGAAAATATGGATGCTAGTTAAAATATCATATTGACTCCACCCATCAAACCATCATTTTGGTCAAGCTTGACCCCTGAAGTAGTAATGTTAGATGGTTGGGAAGAAGAATATTTGATTAAAATCAGTGTGTTGTCCATGGAGAAAGAAAAAGAGAAACAAGTCATGAGAAACCCTCTCTTTCTAGAAATAGTGAACATTCTAAATGACCTAGTGCCAGCAGACAAGAAAATGGCTAAGATTCAGTCTATTGATGATGTTGACAACATCTTAACAAGTTTCAAATCACATTTCACAAGTTTAGTAGACTCTGCGACTAAAATTGCAGAAGATAAGTACAAGAAGGGAAGATTAGATGAATTGACAAAGAATTTCTCCCTAGATCTGAACTCACTAAAGATTGGTCAAACAATCTTGAAAGAACTTGAAGCTAAAGGTAGAAATGTAGTAGCAAATTATATAGACAGAGTGAAATTCACCTCAGAGCACATCAAAAATATTGAGGAAGCTAACATCTTGGTTGAAAATGTTAGAAAATCAGTTGAAACATCCATGCAAGACATGAAAATCTGCAACAATATCTATCAAGGTCAGTTGGATAAGATGGAAAAGGCAAAGTTTGAGATCAACAAGATAAGAATCAGGCAGACTCAACTGAGAAATGCACTGGCGCCCTCTCTAGCAGTCTTGAATGAAAACATCAAACAGATAGATACAACAATTGCCACATATGATCAGGGTCCCAACATGGATTTTACCAAAATTTAGAATCTTACATATGCTTTATGTGCCCATCTTCAGACCGTAGATGCATTGAAGGCATCCTAGCAGCAGGAAATAAAAAATCTACAGATTACTTATCCAGAGTAAGTACTCAGGGAATTACAAATTTTGGACACCTCTGTCATTAATGTCAAAGGGGGAGTAATGTATTTAAGGAATATGTGTATATATGGTGAGTAGTGTATGTATATGTTAAAGGGTATAATGATATACAGTTTTTTGTGTTGGTCAATTTTGAGTAACTTAGCCACATTCCTTTGTTGCCATTAATGACAAAGGGGGAGATTGTTGGCAAGTTGACTCCCAGGGAGTATATGACTTATTTTGTGTTTTCATTATGGAAACAAAGTCATATGAAATTTTGACAACAAACCATGGAGTGGAAATTGACTAAGTATAGAAGATAAGACAGAATAGTGATTTGTAGTCAATCAGTGCACTAGTGCACGTGCATACGATCACATCAGGATATGCGCATTCAGAATTAAGTTTTATGGTATGTTTTTGTGCTTTCCCTAGACACACATGGTCAGATATGTCAGTACGGATAAGTTACAACAAGAACAGTGATACTAGAAGTTCAGAAAATAGAGTATGAAGCCGACTTCAGTTTTTGGATCAGCATATAATATTTTATCATGTAAAGGCCAAGCACCTATTATAGTATGTTTGTAATCATGTCTTAATTACTATTGTAAAAACACTTAATCCAAGTTTTTTGGAAGTGTTTTGAATATTTTTTTTGGTCTGACTAAGGTCTTGTTTATGGTCACGTCTATTCAGGCATGAACATATATATATATAACATGCAAAGTTGTATTAGAAAGTGTCATCGAATATGCAGAGTAGAGATATAAAAGAATAGTATAAGATGTCAAAATGAGATAAATATATTTAAGAGTATAAGAGCATCAACATATAACGAGAACTGATCAGACAATTGTGTCACATACAGTAGTTCACTTTTGGATATAGTGTATATCTATTATCAAGGAGGTTGTAGCCTTCATTCTACTGAGTAGTGAGCTTCTTGGATAGTGAGTCCTCACCCCTAATAGGGTTATTTGTAAAAGACTCCTAACAGTGTTAGACCCTTAACAAGGTCATTGTACTTTCATTGTAAAGACTGCTCCTAACAGGGCAAAGGAAATGTAACAGGTTCATTATACTAGTGCAATATTTGTGGGTAATAATTCCCACTGGGGTTTTCCTCTGATCAAGGTTTCCCCGTAATCATATCATGTGTTATGTGTTCTTATGTTAAGCCTCAATTTATATATATTTGATTTATGTTTAAAGTTGTTGAAATAGAATAAATAGACAAACACTGATTCACCCCCCCCGTCTCAGTGTTTCTAACACTAACTGCCATATTCGAAATAGAACACAAACAACTAGGGATCCAGAGATCACTATCTAAGTACAGAGATACAAAAATATAATGAAAAAAGACACTGTATAACAGAGGAATATCACATGAATTCATCATCCATATACGGTACCCATGTCACCCATCCTTATTGTCCTTCCATCCACCTGACCACTTCATCTTTTCTAATATGCTATTTATAGGGGTGGGTAAGGGGTTCTGCTATTGGAAAATTTGTTCCTGGTATAGTAGTGATAGGGACTGCATTGATCAATGGTGTGTCATCTCTGTTAAGGTCTTTAACTTCTTTCATGAAGTTGTGGAGTGTAGCTCTGAAGGGGGCAAAATTTTGGGATTATCTTAACTAGGTGTGTCCATGGGAGACCTCCCATGAACCCAGTCTGACCATGCCATGTTTGAAGAGGTCCTCCAGCTTCTTCCTTTTAATCATTATTACCACTGTCACCTGCACAAATTTTTTATGGTATATGAGTCTCTTGAGAGATGTAGTAAGGTTTTTGTAGTTACCACCAAAAACAACATCATTTCTCTTTATCCATATATTCCACATAATCAAAGCAGAAAGAAGTGCAAAAAAACTATTAAAAGGCTGCTTCAATCCACTAATATGACTAGAGATGATATCTAAGACAAAGGCCTCATAATGTTGTGGGAAGCCAAATAGCTTCCAAATTTCAAGAGAAAAGGGGCAAGTAAGGAAAATATTGCTAACAGATTCAGGCAGATAGCAGAATGAACAGAGACTAGGTTCACCCCTTGGAAGTCTAAATGGAAACCTGTACAAGAGGAGACACTACAAGAAACATTTAATCTTAGATTCAAAAGGGAGGACACTGATTGCAAAATATTTTGGACCATTTCTCAGGCTCAAGGTTGAGGTTCCAACAGGAATTCAAATGGGGGAAGATGGAGCAGTCTTTAGTAAGGAGTACATATAATTACTTAGAGCTAGACTTAGTAAGAAAGGTGCCATTAGACCACCTGAACTGTAGGTGGAAATCACTTTCAACATACATCTGTTTGTGAAGGAACAATTCAGCACGCGCTTCCTTAATGACTGAGTAGGTTCTAAATTGAGAGTTAAGGAGGGAAAATATGCTTTTCATATCCTTCCAGTCTACAACTAGTTCATCCTAGAAGATGTTGGCCAGGTAAGAGATGTCTTTTTTATTCCACTTCATAGCAGAACATCCTTGAAGAAGTGCCAGAGGTTTCTCTCTAATTTTAAGGTTCCACCAAATAGATGTATTGCCACAAACTTTATCATGATAGTGGAAGATCTTATTACCTGTGATAAGGTGTTTGAAAAAATTCCATGCTTTCTAGATTGGTTTGAAAACAACAGAGCCTTGAACATTAATCTCAATCTCCCCTTCTATAATATCATTCATTTTTAGGTTTTTCCAAAGTCTTCCTTTCTTGGGGCGTCCCCTCAATATATTGCTTCTGATGAGGGCCTTCCATGGCATCTCCCTCCAAAGATTTAGTGATCCATTTAGTAGCCAAGGAGATGATGAACTATAACTAATTGAATGTTTGAAGATGTTAAGTTGATAATCACAAAGACATAATAAATTTTATGCAAGACATTAAATCAATTAATGTATTGTATTTTCATTGATGTCAACTTGATATAATATGTATGCGCATGGACATAATGCTAAAGACTTCAAAGAACTGATGAATCAAAGGCTATTCTATCAGTAATGCATATAAGTCAAGTATTCACAAAGTGACTATATACACCAACGGAGTGCACATCAACGGTCAGAGTAAATCAACGAGAAAAAAGTCACAGTGTTACCTGATGAGAAAATGCACAACATTACCAACGAGAAAAGTCATAGTGTTGCCCGACAAGCAAAGCACAGTGTAACCCAATGGATAGAATTATAATGTTTCCCGATGGATAGAGATCTCAAAGACAACTGAAGTCACACCGACAAAATATTCAATTATCACGGATGACTAACTGAAGTATTGACCAACAGAACAAAGAGTTTAGAAATGACAAAATGCTTAGCTATCAAGAGCTAAAAATAGACTTAACTGATACTTATCATTGTTTTAATTGACAAGATAAAGTTGGAGATAAGTAAAGGATTTAAAGCTACTTTGTCCAGTTGGAAAGAAGATCTCTACGAGATAAAAATAGAGTTTTGCTTTAAATCTAATTGGTGAGAATTGTGGATCATGCCAAGATCATGAAAGCCAAGAAATAGTGAAATCATGTCTATAAAGAGACAACCTAATCTGTCCTTAGAATTACCTTTGTCCAAAAACAGAACTCGGATTTTGTCTTAAAGAGGATCCTCTTCTTTGTTTGCTTTATATCACTTGTTTTAGTCACACAACCTGGACCGCACTATGTCTCAAACACCTCATGGAGGACCTTACACAAGGTCTATGGCTAGAGCTCAACTAGATGAGTCCTACATCAACCATTTCCCCGCTTGAGAAATAGAGCAAGAGAACGATCCCTTTGTGAACACTAGTCCTACTCTATTCTTTGAGCCACCCCGTGGGGTAGCTTTTTTTCAAGATATCACCGAAGCAGAGATTGAAGATATGGAACAAGATGCCTACTCTACCAAAGTAGTTGACGTTGTTGTAGAGAGGAACCTTGAATGTTACTTGGCCTTGCTAATAAAGAAGGGAGTCAAGCTCCCCACTGAATTCAGCGTATCAACTATATGGCCTGAAAACCCTCTCGCAGGTCAAAACACTACTCCTTAGACATTACCGATTGTGTCACAGATCTTTCCAACATTGACTTTACCTACAATCCGTCCACACTAACCTTGGGATCAACACTTCATGCCCGCAAGGATCCACCTCTGCAGGGCCTATTTTCAGTCAAGGCCAGCCCAAGGCTATATCTTTGCCCATTCCAACACCCATCCAACCTCCGCAATAGCAACCCCAGCTTCAGTTGCCTCACATCCAACCTCCGCAACAGCAACCCCAGCTTCAGTTACCTCATATCCAACCTCTGCAACAACAACCCCAGCTTCAGTTGCCTCATATCCAACCTCTGCAAAAGCAACCCCAGCTTCAGTTGCCTCATATCCAACCTCTGAACTAGCAACCCCAGCTTCAGTTGCCTCATATACAACCTCCCCAACAGTAACCCCAGTTTCAAAACCTACCTCAACAGCAACAATACACACCCCACCATTATCAAAACCAGTTTCAGTCATGACAGAAAAACCCCCCTTGGACCACTCATGTCCCTGCAATTGAAAATCACTTGTTGGGAAATCAATATCAAGTCCCTAGGATGAAATCCTATGTTCCTACTCAAGGGACACAGAGGCGCAGCCTCATACCCACCACATCACAAAGGAATGTCCACACGCATCAGCCGCAAAATCAAACAGACATACTAATGCAGCAAATGCAAAACCTTCAAACCAAAATGTTGGATATGCAGAATCAAGGGAAAACTAAATCCTATACCGCAGAGGATTTATACCCGTACCCTTTTGATCATTCTATCCAAATGTCTCCATTCCCAAACCACTTCTTAGTGCCAAAATTTGACAAGTATAGGGGCAGCACTAACCCCATTGAGCATATACGAGAGTTCTTTGCTAGTTGTGTTGAAGTCGCTCATGATGAGACATATCTAATGAGGTTGTTCCCACAAAGTTTA
>MU224932.1:430806-443084 GCA_018584345.1 Thuja plicata
TATATATATATATATGCAATGTAAAGGTATATTACAAGTGTTGAAGAAAGATGCAGAGCAGAGATATAAAAGAACAGTATAAATATGTCAGTATGAGAAAGAGCCCTTAAAGAAGTTAAGAGCATAAGCGCATAACCAGAACTGATTAGACATCTGTGTCATATACAATAGTTCACTTTTGGATATAGTGCATATCTATTCTCAGGAGGTTGTAGCCTTATTTCTCATTGAGAAGTGAGCTCTTGGACAGTGATTCCTCACCCCTAACAAGGTTGTTTGTAAAGACTCCTAACAGGGTCAGGCCTTTAACTAGGTCTTTGTACTTGCATTGTAAAGACTGCTCCTAACAGGGAAAAAGAACTTTAACAGGTTCATTATACTAGTGCAATATTTTTGGGTACTAATTTCCATCAGGGTTTTCCTCTAATCAAGGTTTCCCCGTAATCATATCACGTGTTATGTGTTCTTTTGTTAATATTCAATTGATATATATTTGATTTATGTTTAAAGTTAATGAAATAGAAAAATAGTTAAACACTTATTCACCCACCCCCCCCTCTCAGTGTTTCCAACAATTGGTATCAGAGCCCTGGTCCTCTGAAAGAAAGTTTAACCACTTGAGGAGATCATGGATTCAACAGAATTAAAACATCTAAAAAAGAATCTTGAAGCAGCCCTTGAAGATCTTGACAGATCTGAGAAAGAAAATGAAGAACTAAAACTAAAGGTTGATGGATCTAAAATGCTTATCAAGAAATTAAGGAAAGATCTGAAAGATTGCTCTACCAATGATTTGGGAAAAATCATCAAGAAACTGAATGAAGAGAACATGTCCTTAAAAGACAAAATTGAAGATCTGAATGAACAACTTACAGATAGCTTAATAGCCATTGAAGTAAAGACCAAAGAAAGTAAACAGCTAGATGAAGAACTTATGCAAGCTAATATGAAAATCTTGGAGTTGGAAAACATCAAGAATAAGATTGAATTTGAATTATCAGGAGCAAAAGACAAGATTGCTAAACTACACACAAGTTCTGATCTAATTCAATCACAGCTTTATGCATAGAAACTAAAAGGTGATACCACTGGTATGGGATATAGTATAGCTCAAAATGAGATCAATTCACTACAAGAAAGAAATAAATCTCAAACAGAATCTACAGAAGAAAAAAAATTGAGAATCATGAAGAGACTAAAATAGAACCACCAAAAGATAAGCATAAGGTAGTTAACCATACTTTCTATGCCTATAACAAGCATGGACACTTGGCAAGAGACTATAAGGATTTAAGACCCTTCAATGGTTACTGCTACTCTTATAATAATTTTGGTCATAGGGCTATTCATTGCAGGACAAATCAAAGAAATCAATCACAAAGGAATCAGACTCAATACAATCAGAGAAATCAACCTCAAAGAAACTTGTAGAACATTACATGTCAAATATGTAATTAAAATGGACACATAGCCAAGCAGTGCAGCATGATGAATAACATCATACCTCCTATCATTTGTCACTCATGTGGAAAAGCTAGACACATCTCAAGGTTTTGCAGGTCAAAAACACAAAGACAAGACAATCCTAAAAAGTCTCTATTTGAAGAATCAGGAGAAGTAAAGTTTGTGCAAGCTAAAGCTAATTAAGATAAAATTTGGGTTGAAGTAAAGAAGGATAATGAAGAGAACAAGGTAGTAGATTCATCCTCGGTGGATGCACCTTCTACTTCTGGATAGTTGACCCTCATGGTCTTAGGGGGAGCTATTCTAGCTCTGAACCCCTGTGTGGATGGTATACTCACCTCTGAGTATGCACCTATGGATTCATGTACGTAATCATGAAATAAGGTTGTATGCATACATGCATTGCCTTTACTTTGTTCAGAGTAAAGTTTGAAAATCTCTCTGTAAATCAGTTTACGAAAATGAGCATTAAATGCAATAAACCTTTATATAAATTGGTAAAAGATCTTTAAAACCTCACTTTGCATTCGAGATTGAGCATTCAGAGACCACTTGAGTATAGAGAATCAAAACACTACAGGTAAAGGAATTATTTGGTTTGTGAATGGATTAAAGACTGTAACATAACCCTAGCAATCACGTCATTTCAGAATTGCCATGAAACCCTACTTAATCAAGTTGCAAGAAAGTATGACAACCCCTGTTGTATTTGACATTGCTGAAAGGAAGCGATTTGTCTTTAAGAAGCATCCATTCAAGTCTATATTAGATGATGTTGAAGGAGCATTCTCTAAGACTCTACTTGGATTCATACATGTAGAAGACATCCGCGCTTATATATATTGAAAGAAGGAAATAGTTGGAGACAACAGCATAGCAACTCTTATGGGTTCAATGATGAAACCAGATTATTCATTCAAGGATGAATACGTGCATCTCACTGATAACCCTATCTTTGAGTATTCTAATGCACACAAGTTCTATGAGCCAGAATGGGTTAAGATATTACTAAGTAGGATACATGATGACCTATATTGGATTGGTGAGGTTCTTGTCCACATCACTGCAGACCTAATTCATGAAATGACTGGACTTCCTAAGATTGCACCAGTTCTTCCTACTGGTAAGGATGGTAAGAAGCAGGTTGAACAAGTTTGCTTATCTAAAAGTGAGAGGCGCGGCATGATTGTTGATCCTATTAAGGAGAATGACATCAAACTACTCACTATGATACTTGGATACAAGTTTCAGTAGGAAAGCAGACTAAATAGTGTGTTCGCAACAATAGTTCTGGCAGCAATAAGGATAGTGAGAGATAACACTCAGTACAATCTCTGTGAACTATTGTGCGCAGAGCTGATTGAGAAAATTAAAGCTATTAAGCATGACAAGAGAAAGATATTTAGGTTTGGCTCTTTAATCATCTATTTGTACTTCCACTTTCTTTGTAAAGTTTCTAATCTTTACCTAGATAGGAGTAAACCTACTATGTCTTAGATTTCACTAAAAGCTACATCAATGAGTAGTACAAAATATCTATGGACATGGATATCAAAACATTCAAGATCAAGATGTAGAAGAGGTTCAGGATACCTGAGAAGGTAATTAAGAAATACAAAGACACCATATGCTTCATGGTGGAAACTGACTGTACTTGCATGGAGGCACTTGAGCCTAGAAAAAAATGGACTCACCCTCTCAGATATGAAGTTGAATAACATGTTTTGGAAGGTTATGCACAAGTCCTCCTATTTGCACCCAAGGATCCCAATGAACCTAGATGGGGTACTTACAGAGAAAAGACAAATCAAGTTGATTCTATCTTATACAGTACTGACAACAAAAGGAAGGCATCAAGGATTACCTCAAATATCCTAAAAGTTCACGGGGTTACACAAGAAGACCTAGATAGATCTAGGGAAGCTAATATTGCCAAAGAACTTGAGAAAAATCCCACAGAAGTGAAAATGGAAAAGTTTGATGATATGCCCAAGAAGAAGAAGAAGAAATCTGATGAAGGTACATCTGTGCCATCAACCACCATTGATCTAGAATCCTCTCCACCTTCTGTACCTAGTAAGTTAACCAGAAGGAAGAAGCAAGTTCCTACAAGTCATCCATCCTCAAGAACTATAAGGAGCAAGGTAAAGAACACACAAGCCCCTCCTGAGGTAGGATTCGTGCCTAGTCTAGCAGTCCTAAAGAACAGGATTGTTAATGAAGGAAGATTAGAATCTATTAAGAATGTCTATGACAAATACCAAGAGATAGACAAAACACAAATTCATTCTATGATCATCTCTCACATGATTAAGTTCAAAAGGATAGTACTAGAACTCAAAACAGTCATAGCAGACAAGGTATGGAACATACTTGATGTATTAAAGAGGCAAGCAATTGAAGAAGATATGAGGATAAGAGAAGAAACATTAGATAGTCTTCTCCCTGTGTGCTTGCATGATGAGAAAACCATTCTGTTGGATTTAGTAAAGCCTCACCTCAGAACCAAAATAAGAGTTCTCCATATCATGAATAAGGAGTATGATCTGGTTGGTGAAGAGACTTAGAAATCATTTGAGTGGGTATTTCTAGATAGACATATGTATCCATCAACGATGCCTACAACAAAGGTAACTCCAGTTCCTCTCAAATAGGTTACAGAACCAGTGATTCAAAATGCACCTAAGATAGGTCCACAGGTTTCAATGCCCTCAGTTTCAATAGCTTCTGATACAATAAAATATTCAGGAAATACTATTGTGATTGATGATATCAAGATATATCCATGACGTCCACCTTTGACAATGATATGAACAAATTTGAAAAAGCATTTGTAAGCACTAAAAAGACAAAGGAGGTATGCATTGATGACACATCTTTACAACAAGATGAAGTTCCCTCTAAAGATTCAACAGATTTGAATAGAGAAGAAGAAAATAAAACTAATGAGACACCAGTTATGGAGATCCCAATAAAAATTGAATGTATGGATACTAGTCAGAATACTATATTCACACCATCCATTCAACCATCAACTTCATTGTTGTCAAGTTTAACTCCTGACTCAACAATTCTAAATGCATGAGGAGAAGAAGATTTGATCAAGATCAGTGTCCTAGCCATGGAAAAAGCCAAAGAAAAACAAGTTATGAGAAACCCTCTCTTTTTGGAGTCAGTGAACATTTTGAATGACCTAGTGCCTGCAGACAAGAAAGTGGCTAAAATTTAGTAAGTTGATGATGTAGATAGCATCCTAACAAGCTTCAAAGCACACTTTACAAGTTTAGTAGACTCAACTACTAGAATTGCAGAAGATGAGTATAAAAAGGAAAGATTGAATGAATTGGTAAAGAATTTCTCCTTAGATTTAAAGTCATTAAAGATTGGTCAGACAATATTGAAAGAGTTGGCATCAAAAGGAAGAAAGGTTATAGAAAACTGCATGGACAGAGGCAAACTCACCTCTAAACATATCAAAAAGATAGAAGAGGCAGATATCTTGGTTGATAACATAAGACAATCAGTTGAAACATCATCCCAAGACATAAACATCTGCAACAATATCTATCAAGGTCAGATAGGCAAGATAGAAAAATCTAAAATGGAGATTAGTAATATAAGGATCAGGCAGACTCAACTGAGAAATGCACTTGCGGCCTCCTTAGAAGTTTTGGATGAGAACATTAAACAGATTGATGAAACCATTTCTACCTATGATCAAGGACCCAGCATGGATCTGAAAAAGATGGAAAAGCTTACATATGCCCTATGCGCCCACCTACAAACAATTGATGCACTAAAGGCATTCTGGCAGCAAGAGATGAAGAATCTGTAGATAGCCTATCTAGATGTGTACATGGAGTAAGTATCTAGAGAATTACAATTTTGACACCTTTTTCATTAATTTCAAAGGGGGAGTAAAGTATGTATGGGGAGTAGTGTATATATTCAAAGAAATATGATATAGTATATGTTAAAGGAAGATAATATACAGTTTTTGGTGTTAGTCAATTTTGAGTAACTTGGCCACATTCCTTTGTTTCCATTAATGACAAGGGGGATATTGTTGGCAAGTTGACTCCCAGGGAGTATATGACTTATTTTGTGTTGTCATTATGGAAACAATTTCATATGAAGTTTTGACAGCAAACTTTGTAGTGGAAATTGACTAAGTATAGAAGACAAGACAGAACAGAGATACACAAATGATCAAAGCACCAACACATGTGCGTACGACCGATTTAGACTAAGAACCTTTAGACATAAGCTCTATGATATTTTGTTATACTTACCCTATACACGCATGGTACAGAATGTCAATACAGATAAGTTACAGAAAGAACAAGTACACTAGCAGTTCAGAATACAGAGTATGGAGCCAACTTTAGTTTTGATTAGCGTGTAATATTTTGTTGTGTAAAGGCTAAGCGCCTATTGTAATAAGTTTGTAATCATGTATTAAAAATTATTGTAAACATGCTTAATCCAATTTAATTGGAAGTGTTGTGAATGTTGTTTTTGGGCCGACTAAGGTCTTGTTTATAATCGCGTCTATTCAAGCATAAACATATATATATATATGCAATGTTAAGGTATATTACAAGTGTCGAAGAAAGATGAAGAGCAGAGATATAAAAAAATAGTATAAAGATGTTAGTATGAGAAAGTCCTTAAAGAAGATAAGAGCATAAGCGCATAAACGGAACTGATCAAACATCTGTGTCATATACAGCAATTCACTTTTGGATATAGTGCATATCTATTCTCAGGAGGTTGTAGCCTTCTTTCTCATTGAGCAGTGAGCTCTTGGACAATGCTTCCTCACCCCTAACAGGCTTGTTTGTAAATACTCCTAACAGGATCAGGCCTTTAACTAGGTCTTTGTACTTGCATTGTAAAGACTGCTCCTAACAGGGCAAAGGAACTTTAACAGGTTCATTATACTAGTGCAATATTTGTGGGTACTAATTCCCACAGGGGTTTTTCCTCTAATCAAGGTTTCTCCGTAATCATATCAGGTGTTATGTGTTCTTGTGTTAAGCTTCAATTGATATATATTTGATTTATATTTAAAGTTACTGAAATAGAAAAATATTCAAACATTGATTCACCCCCCCTCTCAGTGTTTCCAACACCAACAAGTCACCACATTTTCCATAATGAATCTGGCTTTCACAAAGCCAGTTTGGATGTAGTCAATAATATTGGTAAGGACATTTTTAAGTCTGGTAGCCAAAAATTTGGCTATGATCTTATATGAGGTATTAAGGAGAGTGATAGGTCTTGAGTTCTTCATCAAAGATTTATCACCCTCTTTAGGGATGAGTTTAATAAGGCCACTGTTAAATTCCTTCCCCAAGGTCCCAAGGGAAAAGGTTTCCCTATAAACCTCCAGTAGGTCATGGCCAATCCATTCTATATTGTTTTTGTAAAATTTTATAGGAAATCCATTGGGCCCAGGGGTTTTGTCAAGTACCATCTAGGAAATGGAATCATTGATTTCTTCTACTCTGATAGGCAAGATGAGTAGGGTTGAGTCCTCATCCTTTAATTTCTTGGGGAATACTTAACTAATTATGGTTCTTGCTTCTTCCATCTATGTACCCCTATTTTCAGAGGTAAAAAGTGAATGATAGTATTCCTTAAAGGTTTGGAGGATACATGACTGGTCATCAATTTTACTACCTTCCACCCAAATTTCTTCAATTCTACTTCTGGCCTCTTTCTATTTTAGGAGGTTGAAAAATAAATTTGAGTCTCTGTCACCATGTTCCACCTAGTTACTTCTAGATCTGATCTTGATGCCTTTGAACTTGGCCTTTTGAATCTTCCTAAGCTCATCCTTGGTATTAGCCAACTTTAAAGTGGCCACTTTAGAGGAGGGATTATTTTGCAGGTCATATTCTGCCCTAGACATTTCTTCCTGCACTGAACATTCTTCCTATCTAGAATCTCATGCTCTTTTGCCTCCAACATTTTGGAATAGAGTTTTCCAACTTGCGAGGTTTTGGGCCCATTTTTCTCTAGCACTAGTATGATTAGCCACTAAATCATTGAACCATTGAATCATAAAGACAATGTTCCTAATGCCTGGATCATCCAAAAGGGAGATATTTAGATAGAAAGAATCATTCCCAGGGCATCTCTTAGGAGTATATCCAAAGGAAAGAAATATAGCAGTGATTGGATGCTGGTTAGAGAGGGTATATGGTATAACTCTGGTAGCCCTACCAACCTCATCTTTTTGACAATCAAAGGCTTCATGGTTGTAGTAGAATTTGTCGAACCTGGAATAAATCCTTTTACTGACCTTTTGAAAGTTGCACCACATGAACCAAATATCTTTGTGGTCATCTTTGCATGCACTTAAAGGATCAATGGTTTGTGTTTACCTATAAACTTGTTCCAGAAAAATTTCTCACAGCCCTTCTACTCCAATTTATTACCCCCTGCTTGTCTTGAGTGTTAACTACCATATTGAAATCACCTCTCAAAATCCAAGGGATTTCCTCTAGGAGAAAGAGACATTTACATAATTTCATTCTCTCCCTATAATCATTAGAGGCATAGACTGAACATAGTCTAAATTTTTTGTTATGATCTTCAAGGATAATCCAGATTGCCCTATTGCATGGTGAAGTGCCCCAGTTGAGAAAATGTTTAGCTTAGAGGGGACTAAGTAGGATGGAGATGTCACCTTTTCTCTTTCTATGTGAGGTGGAAAATGAAGTAGTGTCCCTCCGAATGCATTTTAGAGAGATGGCTAGTGTAAAACTAGTGGCTTTGACTTCTTGAAGCATCAAACAATCAAATCCCTTATTGACTCTCCTAAATCTTTGAACTATATATTTTTTGTCTGAGGACTCCAGTCCTCTAACATTCTAGGAGGCAATTCTAAGCTCTATAAGGTCATGTAGAGGATTTGGAACTATTCCTAAAGCTTGAGTAGCATTTAGGGAATTCATTATTATGTGCATCTCTAGGTTCTTTTTTGTTACTAGATCCTACTAGTCTACCTATTTTTTTCTTGCCTCCCTTTGGGATAGAATTGTCCCTTTCCACCATGGGGTTGTCTTCTCTTGGTAGAGAGTTTGTAGATCTTATTTTCCTTTTGATTTTTCTAAATTTGAGAACTTCTTCCCAAGGGATTTCAACAAATGGTACTATATCCCATTTCTTGTTGATACCATTTTTACTAAAAACATCTTTGAGGGAAGATCCATGTTTGTGAGGTTGTGGGGTAGGCTCTCTCCTCTTGTTGACACCATCCAAACTAGGAGGGGTAAAAGGGAGGGCTAGATCAGGAGGCTTAGATAGAGGACAAGTAAGGGGGGGTCAGGGGGGTTAGAAGGGATGACCATTAGGTCATAATCATGTACAATGAGCTCTTGATAGAAGGATCAATATTAGTCATCTCATTTTGTCCATTTGATGTATCCATATCATCTTGACCACTCTCCTTAGCCCCTGACTTACCTTCTTCTAAGGACCTTCCATATAGACCTCCATTGTTATCCATTCTAATTTGGGTGGGGTCACCAAGAGGGGGAGGATGGTCTACTAGTTTTTCATTAACATTGCCTCTCCTTCTCTTGAAAGGTCCACCAACCCTTCTAATTCTATCCAAAGCCAACTGCTGGGCATTTTTGGAGTGCCTTATATTTTTATTCTTAAGAGTAGAAGGGATGCTATCCCCATTTCATGAAAATTATAGAGTATCTTTCATAACAAGGGAAACTTTATCCAGCCCAAGGGAAAGAAACATAGCATCAAGGGAGGAAGTGTTAGGGTTAGGAAACTTGGGAGAGCAAGGGATAGTATCTAGGGTAGGAAGAATAGGAGGGTCGATAGTATGAGAATCAATTGGAGGCAGAGGGTTATTTCTAGGAGTCACCTAGTTAGGAAGAATGGTCTCATCTCTTGTGGGGGGATGAGGTTTAGGTCTGGGGGCTAAGAGAGGGAAATTCCTTCTCTTGTGACTGTCCCTATTGCATAGGAAGCATGAATTTAGACAACCCAAATACTCCAACAGAAAATTGAATGACTCTCCTTCCAATTCAAATACCAGGGTGTCAAGGATATTTATGCTTGGCTCAAGATAAATTAGGACCCTTGCATCCATATGTGGGAGGAGCATACTGGATTGGTCAACTCTGATGACTCTACCTAGAGAATCAAGTTCTTCTGAAATAAAATTCCAAAGGAACGGGGGAATTCTCTTAATGGTGATCCATCTTGGGCATGATAGGGCCATGATTTCTTCATAGTTTTCCCTATCTGACCAACTTAGGGAACGAAAGTTGCAAGTACCAATGGTCTATAATTGTCTATTGACCATGACTTTTTGACTAATAGGATCATAGAAAATAACAATAAAGAGACCTTTTTGAACCATTCTATAGAGAAAGAATTTAAACCCTAATTTAGAACTCCAAATTATATGCAATGAGTTATTCATGGAAACATGAAAAGGTAATTTACTAATGTCTTGAGCAGCCAATAAAATAGTAGAGTTACACAATTTACTTTTTGTTGGGAGAAACAAAAATTTGCTTGGGGGTAGAAACCTTACCTCCCAATCCATGTCCTTCATCTCCTTTGGTCCTGGATTATTGGAACTTGTTGAGGAATTTAGCTCCATTTTTTTTAATCTCCAAACCTGTTAGAATGAATTTAGAATAACTGAGAGGGGAGGGGTGAATCAGTTATCCTCAGGTCTAGATGTAGCAAATAAAAAATATCTGTATTTCAGATCTACTCAATAGAAGTAGCATAAGTCAACAACTTTAATCATGCAGTTTACTGTCTATTGAAATTAGCTTGTAGAAACATAACAGTAAAACAAACCATAAGCATTCATACAAGTTGACACAAGTATTTAATGTGGAAACCCAATATGGGAAAAACCACTAGTAACATGCTACCAAGTTTTCACTCTTCTGAAGTGAGCTCTATGAGGAGCCAACCCTGTTAAAGGTTACAATAACACATTGTTAGGTGTGACCTAGTTAAAGGATTTAATCACCCTGTCAGGAGTGGCCTTTTTAGAGGACTTAGAACATTCCACCTGAATATCACCTTGTAAGAGGCTTTATACAAATGACTGTTAGGTCAACCTTGTTAAAGGATTTTAATTGATACAATGGTTAGAAAGTAATCAACAGTTGTGATCTGATACATACAACTTACTTTGGAAATTCAGATCCAATTACAGCTCTGATGTTAACTTACTGGATAGCCTACATTGTCATTTCAACCTTCTGATCTGCTTGGAAATCCATCAAGCAATCACACATGCAACTCTCTGCTTCTATATTCAGCCTTCTCTGCTAGATCATGCCAAACAACAAATCAACAATGCAATCCTCTTGCATACACACATGTACTTCACATCTAGCAGCACACTTCAGCATCCTGAATGAATAACCCCTTAAGGTTATCATATACCTCTTTGTCTAGGTTAGATAAATATTTTTTCACTTAAACAAGATCGTAGATCTTAGGTTAGGTCAGATCCAACGGATCATTCCATCTTTGCATTATATTTAATTCTCCAAAGTAGTCTCTAATTAAATCTTGAAACCATGCATTAATTATGGTTACCCATACATTAAATGGCATGGATAAATCTTTAATTAACATTAAATATCCCAATAAAATTAGCTAAGTCAGCCAGAGATCTCAAATCTCACCATTAATCCAATTACTGTAAGTCGGCCAACATCACTGTTTCCACTCAAAAATTTCACTGGTGCTCGGCATTGAAAAAATTTTCTCGTCATGAACTACTTTGCTCGGCACAAGCAACTTTGCTCAGCACAAGCCAAACTTTGCTTGGCACAGAACAGCCAGAAAAACTATCTTTGAAAGATAAACAAATAATTACTTTGCCAGAGTGCCAACTGATCAAGTACCCTTTTATTTTCCTTAACTCAACCATTCACTTGGTCTTCTTGTTAAATCTTCTCATCAACAATAGATATGGTACTCAAAAAAATAACAATAGTCTCACTAGTTAAGGTTTGACAGCAATGAAAAAATAACAATTGCTTGCATTGTCACTTTCCAACAATCTCCTTCTTTGGCATTGATGGAAACACAAAATATTAAAACAATGATTTAACAAGCATAGTTACCAACCAACCCAAAAATTCACCTGTGTTCCTTCATATGAATGAATCTTCATTAATGTCTTTAGCTTCATTCTGATTCTTATCTGTAAAACATTTCTCCCTCCGTGTCTGTAATCACACTGTAATCATCTGTGTCTAATCATCTATAGACTCCCTCTAAGTAGATAATCACTTCAATGTTTTAAGTAGTAACTTCTGCCTTTATGTAATCTTTCCCTCTTGGTAATCTCTCTTTCTAGACAATCAAATCCCTTCCTCTAGGCAATCTCTCCCTCTTTGAAAACAATGCCAAAGACGTCAAAATCATTATCATGTAGATCTTCAGTATCATGTTGATCCTGTCATCTTGATTATGAATGATTTTCTTTTCTGTCCTTGTTCATCTTCACAACTTTAGCCAGCATCCTAAAGTGTGACTAACTATGCATCAATGTGTCAAGTATTCTGAATGTAATATTTGATGCAACAGTAGCATACAGAACTTAATTAGCCTCAATTAGGGGAATCACCCCCATTTTATCTCGTAGATACTCATGAGCATCCTTGGGTAGTGATTTTTTGAATATGTCTACTAATTGTTCTTTAGTGTTCACATAATCCAATCTCACTTCTTTATTCTGAACTAGCTCCCTCAAGTAATGATACTTGATAGCTATATGCTTTGTCTTTGAGTGCATAACA
>MU224932.1:447652-458521 GCA_018584345.1 Thuja plicata
AGGAGCCAACCCTGTTAAAGGTTACAATAACACACTGTTAGGTGTGACCTGGTTAAAGGATTTAATCACCCTGTTAGGAGTGGCCTTGTTAGAGGACTTAGAACATTCCACCTGAATGTCACCTTGTAAGAGGATTTATACAAATGACTGTTAGGTCAACCTTGTTAAAGGATTTTAAATGATACAATGGTTAGAAACTAATCAGTAGTTGTGATCTGACATACAACTTACTTTGCAAATTCAGATCCAATTACAACTCTGATGTTAACTTACTGGATAGCCTGCATTGTCATTTCAACTTTCTGATCTGCTTGGAAATCCATCAAGAAATAACACATGCAACTCTCTGCTTCTATATTTAGCCTTCTCTGCTAGATCATGCCAAACAGTAAATCAACTATGCAATCCTCTTGCATACACACATGTACTTCACATCTAGCAGCACACTTCAACATCCTGAATGAAGAACCCCTTGAGGTTATCATATACCTCTCTGTCTAGGTCAAATAAATATTTTGCCACTTAAACAAGATCGTAGATCTTAGGTTAGGTCAAATCCAACGGATCATTCCATCTTTGCATTACATTTACTTCTCCAAAGTAGTCTCTAATTAAATCTTGAAACCATGCATTAATTATGGTTACCCATACATTAAATGACGTGGATCAATCTTTAATTAACATTAAATATCCCAATAAAATTAGCTAAGTCAGCCAGAGATCTCAAATCTCATCATTAATCCAATTACTATAAGTTGGCCAACATCACTGTTTCCACTCAACAATTTCATTGGTGCTTGGCATTGAACAACTTTTCTCATCACGAACTACTTTGCTCGGCACAAGAAACTTTTCTCAACACAAGCCAAACTTTGCTTGGCACAGAACAACCATAAAAACTGTCTTTGAAAGATAAACAAATAATTACTTTTCCAGAGTGCCAACTGATCAAGTACCCTTCTATTTTCCTTAGCTCAACCATTCACTTGGTCTTCTTGTTAAATCTTCTCATCAACAATAAATATGGTACTCAAACAGATAACAATAGTCTCACCAGTTAAGGTTTGACAGCAATGACAAAATAACAATTGCTTGCATTGTCACTTTCCAACAGAACCTACCAACACCTGCCTAAAATATTTGGTTTCTTAGCGAGAAGTTTGGGGAGGTAACGGTTTAGAATGGGTCTCCTTCAAAGCATCTCCAGAAGAAGGAATGGATTCATATGAAGTTGAGCCCATCCTTTAATGAGGACTGAGGAAGCATTAAAGATCCTCTGAGTACAGAGGGCCAAGAAGATTCCATGTACACCCAACTTGCAGAGTATACAGAGTGCCTACCAAGTTGCAGAGCACCTACAATAGTTTTTCTACTAATATCTATATTCAAATCCAAAATATTTGTGTAATAGAATTTCCATTTTAGAAAATACAAACCAAAATTGGTCTTATCAATCCCAACAATCACATGCAACCATTGATACACCTTCTTCAAATCGGTTTAGAAAGAGCAAAAGAATTACAATATCACTCAACTAAATATCTTGAAAACAATACCTTTTCTTTCTCCAAATCTCAAAGCATAGTCAAAAATATCTTGTGGCTCCTTATCTTATGTCATTCCTATGAATTTGGAAAAAAGATGATGGCTTCATTATGTCATTGATGATAGTTACTAGGTTCATTATAGTAGGGTGTATAAGAGACTCACTCTGCTCTGCAAACACTACTCACCACTTGAGTTGGGAAAAATATACAAATGCAAAAGACTCTCTGCTTTGCAAAGCTTTGCAACACAAAAAAACCACTTTATTCAATCAAATGTTTTTTTTAATAAACATATTCTAAAAATCTCACTCGAGTTGGATGTTGACAAAGATAGTGAGGGGAAAAAGATCATTGGACGGTTCTTACACTATGATAAAGATGAGCTCCTGACAAAAGCGACCAAGTCTACTCCATAAATGAAAGAATATAATTGAAAAATATAAAACATAGGTAAAAGATTGAACAACTAAGAGATAAAATAATATGAGAAACTAGAATACTTTGAATTATCTGAATGAATAATTACAATAATAGAGAATTGTCTTAAATACAATTGATTTCCTAAAAGTAGGAAAAAACTTTAAAAAAAAAAAAACTCAAAAACAAAGCTAAGATTATCTAGAAGTTTAAAATTGTTGATTTACAACCAAGTTTCCTAAATAAAGATAAAACTAAAAAAAAATCTTATCCAATGCTTATCTCAGCAGTATGCAAACTGCTTTTATTTAAATAAAAAACTAAAAAACCTAATATTTATTATAATTTATCATTCATATCTTCAATATCCCCCTGAATGATCAATGAAGGTGAGTCCCAACTGATTTTTGAAAGCAAAAAAATTTACAGTTGGAAGAGCTTTTGTAACGATATCTGCAACTTGTTCATATGAAGGACAAAAATGTAGCTCCACTTTCCCATCTTTAACCAAGTCAAGAATGTAATGATGACATATTTCTATGTGTTTTATTTCGGCATGAAATACATGATTATTTTTCATGGAAATAGTGCTATTGTTATCACAATAGATAGTGGTTGGAAACTCTGGAACCAAATGAAGATCTGCCAATATCTGTTTAATCAATATAACTTGAGAACTTGTTGATGTAGATGCCATGTATTATGCTTCTGCTGAAGAAAGAGCCACTATTTCTTGTTTCTTACTACTCTGAGAGACAACTCTAGAACCAAATGAGAAAACATAACCAGAGGTAGATTTTCTATTATCCACTGAACCAGCCAAATCAGAATCTGTGTAACGAATCAACTCAAACTTTTTAGTGGGAGAGTAATGAATGCCAAAATTGTGTGTACCACTCACATACCTTAGAATTATTTTAGTAACTTGTCAATGAGATTTATGTGGATCCTGCATGAACTGAGAGATGATTCTCACAACATACATAATATAAGACCTAGTGGTTGTCAAGTACATGAGACTACCAACCAAACTTCTATACAAAGTAGCATCAACCTTGGGACTTATATCTTCCTTGGTTAATTTCTCACCAAGGAATATGGGGGTTGCAATTGCTTTGCATGCCACCATTCTGAATTTCTTCAATAAATCAACACCATACTTGGTTTGGGAAATATATATACCTTATGATGATTTTTGTACCTTCATACCAAGAAAATAATGCATGAGTCTTAGATCTGACATTTCAAATTCTTGTTTCATTTCTGCCTGAAAATTATCCATGATACTTGAGTTGATTCACAACACCTTGAGCCCTAGTAATGGGTAAAAGCACAATAAGTTGTCACCCTTTTACAAAGGAAAATGTTAACAACACCAAAACTGTAAAACTTCAAGGGCATATAAGTCACATTTCTGTTGAGAATTTGAAGATGATGTAAACTGATGAAATGTGTGAAAATATGATGCATTTTATGCCTATAATTTTTTTTAAAATTTTTGAACAAAAACTAATATGTTTTTTGAAAATTTTAGGTCTTTTTTTCATTTCCTAAAAAATACTACAAATCAGGGGGTTTACTTCCCGCCAAATCATTATAAGTAAAACATTATTTTTCCTCTAATTTCAGAATATGTTTTAGATGACATGTATAGCTAGTGTAGAAAAAAAGAAAGAAGTGTTTTCGATCTATAGTTTTCCCTTTATAAGTATTCAAAGTCGAACTTACCTGAAATCAACAATATTTGTTTCCTGCCACTATTCCCCTATCAAAACTATACCAAAAACCAAACAAATTACATATTTTTGAAGAGGAATCTCTTCTCTAGTGTTGTATAGAATTTTAAAAAATTTCTGAATTGATTTGACATTTTTTTTTAATTTTCTGAATCAACGACTTCTCAAAACTTAATATACCTACATGTATTTTTTAGAGAATTTGTTCAATGCTTTGCAATTGAAGCAATATAAAATTTATGTGTCCAAAATCATAGTTCTGAGATCTCAAAATGGGTACTTTTACTTTTTTGACATTTTCTATTATGAGCAGAGAAGGGAACAACATAAGTGAAAACTTATGGTTTATTGATGTTTTTGGCAATTTGGCTGCCAACATGGCATGCCATCCAGGTAGAATCGGCTGATTCTAACTCGTCCGAGTCCACTTAGGTGTCGCCCCCCCGTGAGTGGTCATGTGGGAGACCCACCCTTTCAAAGAGAAGGGTATATATATAAGTTTTTTTTAAAATTTAATTATACAATTACGAATTTCATTCGTTATTTAAGAATATAAGGGATTTGTGAAGCTAGGAGGCATTTTTTGGGGGAAGCTACAAAGGCATTTTGTTTCCAGAGGAGTGTGAAGGAAATTTTTTAGTCAAGAAGGATTAAAGAAATGAGAAACAAAAGGACTATAACAAGGAAATATGATCGTAAAAGGGATGACAAAATGAAAGGTTATACAAAACTTATCGAAGAGCAACTAATCAATGTTGAAGAAGGTGCAACTCAACTAGGGGAGGATATTGGTAGTAGTTGAGGTATACATATTTATCCTACAATGCAAAATTTGATGGAGATGAATGAGGAATCACTTATCAGCGAAATTGCACCATAGCACTTGGTACTTGAAAGCACTATCAAATTGCATTTAAAAAACACATGGAAGGAATATTTTAAGGATAAATATTTGGTGGGAAAAGCACAATTATTTGTAAATTTATTCAAGAAAAGAGAAATGAATCTAGTTTTGGAGTTTTTGGGTGTTGATAATAGGAAAAGTGTAGGAGGTCAAGTAAAAGAAATAATAATTGAAAATTTACAAGATGCATTGAATGTTGTTAACAAGACAAATGTAGGACCTAATTCAAATGTTGTTCAAAGAATGTTGATGACTATGATTTCCAGTAAGAGTTTGACACATACAAATAAAGTTTGAGCAATTTATGATTTACTCAAGTTATCTCGAAGAACTATTCAAAGATATATTAGGAAGAGAAATATGTTGGATATGGACATAAAATAATTGTGTATAGATTTTTAGAGTTCCTTGAAAAGGAAATTTTTTTGAAGATCTAAGAACACGGGTTATTGAATTTTGGACCAACCACTTTCGTGTTTCTTCCAATAGAAGGGACACTATACAGATGAAAGATGAAGAGACCAGTATGAAGATTTCACATCCAAAAAAAAAAATTTATACTACACAAAGTGAACTATTTGAAGCATTCAAACAAGAATTTACAAATGTAAAAATAGGTCAGAGAATGTTTGAGATGTCGCGCCCTTGCTTCATACGCATAAATAAGGTTCATGAAACATGTTGTTTTCAAAATCATGTTGAGTTTCTCTTATACTTGCAATCATATAAAAAGGTTATGGCAGTACTTAATCTAGATGTGGTTCCTGGAAGTACAACAAAATTTGTGAATTCCATTCTATGTGATAAATTAGAAGACTCGGATGAATTTAGTATCTAGTGTATAAAAAATGAATGCAATAATTGTGGAAATTTACTTAAATTCTTTTTACAATTTGATAATATTGATGTTACAACACTAGTCCAGTAGAATAGATTTTAATATGAGAGATACCAAACAAAGAGAGGACAAGAATAAAAAAAATTGCATTGAAGGAGAGTGAATTACCACACCTTCAGTTCATGGACAAATTTTGATCTATTATTTATCCACATATCCAACATTTTCATGGTGCACAATGGCAAGCTAAATAGTTTGGTGATTCCAGAAATTGTTTCCAACCTGGTTATATTCTTTCAGTTGAAGATTTTGCAGAGAACTATACATTTCCCCTCAATTAGAGCTCCAAAGTCAATATTATCATTCTGACCAAGTTGCAATATTTGTGCATGTGACCTATAGACATGTACAATTTGATTTGGATGAGATAGAAAGTATAGATCAAAATGAATGCATTACCACCAAGGAGGTTCATTTCTATATCAACGATGATAGGGTTCATGATAGGAGCTACGTGGCTCATTGTTTCGGCGTGTTTTTGACAATCTTGTGAATCACAGGATAAATGGTTCACAACACTGAATCTGGTCTGATGGGTGTGTGACTAAGTACATTATTTTATTTTAGTCTTTCAATTCTATTAGATAAATTATATAAGTTTTATTTTATATATATATATATATATATATATATATATATATATATATATATATATATTCAAGTTAAATGTTAATGCGTGTGTACATGTTTATAACTTTAAATTTTAGGCCAGTTTAAGTCTACAAAAGCCTTTAATTGGTTAGCCATGCAACATGCTAGACATAATGTTAAGTTTCTTTGGAAATTATTTGAAAGTGGACATGGAAAAGGAGAGCATGATGGAACATGAGCATGTGTGAAGCGTGCACTCTGACAACATGAACTTCAAGGTACATGTACATTTGATATTCAACTTGTTTGTAGTATAATATGTACTTGTTTTCTTTATTCTTCATTTGCTACTTGAATAAACTAATTATGTAACTAGATTGTTATATATCTAGGTAACATGATAAAGAATGCAAAGAAAATTGTTGAATGGTGTCGAAATCATTTCACAGTATGAGACACAAAATATAACAAACATTACTTTTGGGAAGTGATAGGTATTTATAACTCAATTTCTAAAAATTAAATTATAGGTCACACGTGCTCAAGTTGTGTCTATATATAGCATGTACACACATTTCACATTTTTCATAATTGAACTGAGATCTGAATAATTTATTTAAAATTTACATAATTTGTCCAGATATCAATTGATCCAATCCTTACAATTTTCAATCAATTTTTTTTATTAGAAGTTTATATCAAGTGATGACTACAGGACAAAACAATCCTCCACTGATTAAACTAAGAGATAAATCATGCTTTTGTAAATATTGTGTTAACAACAACACAATGAGTCAATGTGTTAATATTACAAATGGATATGTTTCACAATGGGATCATAAAGAGTTAATTAGAGTGCCTCCTTATGAAGATGATGACAATGACATAAACATCCATGATCCAATGTATTCAGCCGATTATGAACGTGTTTCTAAGTTAGTTGTTACAGGTGCATGCTGACATACATACATACACATATATGTTTTTTTATTTACATTTTATATATAATTTATTAGGTTTACTTGAGTGATGTTCAAATTTTAGTAGTCAAAACTTAAAGTTTTGAACTTAATTTAAATGCACGATTCATTTTTACATTTGTAGGTGATATTTTTGCCATGGTTGCAGATCTCGAGAATGTAGAAGGTTTAGATTATTATCTACTAAGATGCACCAAAGAAAAATAAAATTTGCCACAATAAATTGTTGATGGTAATGGAAAACAATATCCAACTGGTTTAGTTTTTATTGAAGGCACCTATTATCAACAAGTTAAGATAGACAAAAATGGAGTTCAATTTATTGAATTTACATGTCTGGACAAAGAGTTCTACATTATAGTCACTTGGTTAGCGACAAAATTATAGTTTGAGACTGTGCCAAAAAAAGGATGTGGAAACCAAAAGTGGAAGTTGACTATTGAAGAACATGAAAAACTTTTGGAGATAATAAAGGATAGAGAGGATCCAGACTACATGTATCAGGAGCTAACGTAGGCTTTTAATGTGCTTTCATAGATCTAGCTCGTGCGTACTTAAATCATATTTGAAGTAGACTATAAATGATATGAACCTAGATATATGGCTTAAGGGGTCATAATAGGTATGAAATCAATTAGGTATGTTGATTAGATTGAATTTATATTGATTAGGTTTTGAATTTTAATTGATTAGACCCTTCAATACTTAAATTTCAATTGTTTCTATAGATTGGTTTTAGATCAATTAAGTTTGTTTAGATTGATTAACAAATTGATTAGATTACACTCAATTATATTAGATTGATTAGGTTTCAAATGATTTTCAATTAGATTTCAATTAAATTGAAATTAGACTTAATTATCTATATAGAAACATTATTTCAATTAGATTTAATTAAATTTAAAATTAGACTTAAATCATATTTGAAGTAGACTAGATAAATGATTTAAAATACATGATTGAACTTGGATATATGGCTTAAGGGGTCATAATAGGTATGAAATCGATTAGGTATATTGATTAAATTAAATTTACATTTATTATGTTTGGAATTTTAATTGATTAGACCTTTCAATACTTAAATTTCAATTGATTAGATTAGATCGATTAAGGTTGTTTAGATTAATTAAAAAATTGATTAGATTACATTCAATTATATTAGATTGATTAGGTTTCAAATTATTTTCAATTAGATTTTAATTAAATTGAAATTAGACTTAATTATCTATATAGAAACATTATTTCAATTATACTAAAATAAAATTAAAATTAGACTTAAATCATATTTAAAGTAGACTAGATAAATGATTTAAAATACATGATTGAACCTGGATATATGGATTAAGGGGTCATAATAGGTATGAAATTGATTAGGTATGAGATCTAATCACCACTATGTCTAGGCCCGTGTGGATCCTCATCCTGTTGGACCTGGGTCTATATGTACATGTAACAATTTATAAATAATTAGTAATGTTGATTTTTTAAAAATGTATATTTAAAATCAACAAATAAATTATTTGATTCAAATTATTTTACATGTGTATCCTGATGAATCAGATCACCAGGGTCCTCTAAATCTCCATATGCAACACCCATCATAGTGTCCTATACTTGGTTCAAATATATATATATATATATATATATATATATACTTGAATGTTCTTGAATCAAAATTAAATGGTTTCTTACCTGCTGCAATACACGTCCAATGTCAGATAACTTAGAAGAGTGTAAGGACACTGAATCAGGATCAATGGCCTCATCCATAAGAAAATCTGAGAATCCAGTGTGAAAATGTGAGGTCATAGGTGTCTGCTATAGGGGAGGTGTCTGTTGTCATGGAGATGTAGGATGTATCTGGATGTCATCCTATCTAGAGGAACCTGCCTCTACATCTTCCTGTCCCTGACTGCTTCCTGTGGAGGATCTCCTAAACACTCCTCGAATGAATGTAGTAATATCACTCGGAGGAACCCCATGCAACATAGAATGTGCTTGATAAGATTCCAGGAGATCACTCACTAACATAGACCTCATGACACGCAGATGATCCTCTGGTAGTCGTGTTATCTCATCTAGAGTGGGAAGCTCAAATCAGATGTAAGGATCATAAAATTGATGACATGTAACTGATTGAATGTTTGATAATGTTAAGTTGAAGATGATGCAAGACATTAAAACAATTAATGGTTTGTATTGTCATTGATGTCAACTTGATATCATCTGTACGGTCATGTACATAATGCCAAAGACTTCAGAGAATCAATGGAACAATTATTATGATTTCAGTAATGCATAAAAGTCAAGTATTCACTAAGTGATAGACTACACCAACGAAGTGCACACCATCGGTAAAGACAGAGAAAAAGTCATAGTGA
Source organism: Thuja plicata (assembly GCA_018584345.1). NCBI lineage: Eukaryota > Viridiplantae > Streptophyta > Pinopsida > Cupressales > Cupressaceae > Thuja > Thuja plicata. The sequence goes on from MU224932.1 coordinate 457,107, forward strand.
TTCCCAACGAGAAGAAGACAGTGTTGCCCAACAAAGCAGAATCACAGGATGCCCGACAAACTAAAAATAGAGTTGCCCGACGGATGGAGATCCTGAAGCTAACTGGAGTTACACCAATGGAACTGGCAGTTGTCACCAACAACAAACTAGAGAATTGACTGACGGAATAGAGAGTTTAGAAAATGACAAAATATCTAGTTGGCAGAGCTTAAGGATAGACTTAACTGGTTGTTTTATTTGTTTTATTCGACCACAGTTAAGTAATTGATTTAAAGAAGATTTATAGAGTTGGGAAGAAGATAACTACGAGATAAATCAGGAGTTAAAGCCATAAATCAGATTGGATGGATTGTTTTTCACGCCAAGAATCAAGAATCAAGAATTAAGGAATATCGTGTCTTTATAAGAGACAAGCATAATTCATTTATGCAAGCCATCAGATATACGGAAGGGGAGTGAATAGAAAGAAGATGCTGAAGAGAAACTAGTGAAGGATAAACTTCATACAGTCCTGATCAATCAAGCTAAGGGAGAGCTAAAGAATTCTGCAGACACCGATGAACAGTGAAGCACAGCATCACAGAGAAGAAAGTGTGGAGCACAAAGGAATTGAATTGATACATTGATCAGAGAGGTATTATGCTTAAATAGATCTGAAAATCTATAATTCAAGTTGCATTAGAAATAGGTCATTGTGTTTCAGTTTAACCATTGAAGCATTAAGTCCCTTAACAGAGCAGGACTTAACCGTCTTCTATAATTGAGGTATATCCTAACAGATTGCCAAAAAGGTCAATTCATGAAAGTAACATTGAATTTGCATAAAGCCTATTGAAAACCTAAGAAGAAGGTTGATTCAAGGATGGTAGCAAAATAGATGCCAGATACTAAGTGACAACCTATGTATAAAAATCCTCTATTAAGGTCGCACTTAACAACGTGTTTATAACCTTTAATAGGGTTGGTTCCTAACAGGGCTCACGTCAGAAGAGTGAAAATTTGGGGTACGGGTCCCAGTGGTTTTTTCCTTAACAGGGTTTCCGTGTTAAAATCCATGTGTTATGTGTGTATGGTTTATTACTTTATTGTTTTACATTTCACATATGCATTTCTTGATTGATTGGTATACTCTGCATATTTACTAAGTATTGGTAAATAAGTTTTACTACTTATCAGTAATCAAGGAGAATAAGGAAAGACAAGGTAAACTGACAGACAGTTAATTATTTCAAAGTATTTCAAGGCATGCATCTTGTAGGGACTTAATAATCTGAGGTGTATTGATTTTTGGATTAAAGTTTAAAGGATAAATTTTTGAGGCCACTGATTCACCCCCCCTCTTAGTTATTACTAACAATTGGTATCAAAGCTTGTGTGCTTAGAAGGAAGGTTTCAAGACCTAAGTAAAGATCACA
>MU224932.1:462550-474289 GCA_018584345.1 Thuja plicata
AACACCAATGCAATAAAAATTTCCAAGAATCCAGTCATGCATGCAAAGACTAAACACATTGCCATCAAGTATCATTATTTAAGAGAACAAGTTCAAGAAAAAGAGGTGATACTTGAATATGTGCAATTAAAAGAACAATTGGATGATATCTTCACCAAGCCACTGTCCAAAGATACATTTGAGTACCTAAGAAAGAGACTAGGGGTCAAACCCATATCTACCAGTCAGTAAAGGACTGAAGGCTGCATCAACCATATATTATCATAATATCATTCATGATTGATGAAAGCAAAAGATAAACTTCAAAGCTACATCTATATACAGAAAGGTATATATCAAAATCAAGCACCAGAGCATATTGTTGTATTGATGATGGATATGGGAAATTCAAGGAATATATTATGGAGAGAAGAAAATAGTTGTTTGGCATTAATGTCAGATATTTGTTAAATATTTGTTTGGCATTGTTGTCAAAGGGAGAGAATGTATCCATATTATCATCAGAAACTATTCATTATCAGATTACTCCAAAAAGGGAGAGATCATATCCATAGGGAGAGAATTTGTATAAAAGTTGCAAACAAAAGACAACGACATCAAAGAAAAAGAACAGTCAAAAGAGATAAATTGACACAAACAGAGGACACAACACATCAGAAGAAGAAATAAAAAAAGATGCAAGAATCAAATCTAAGCTAACACAAAGATTATCGGTGGCCAAACATTTTTATCAGTTATCAAAATAAACTATTTGGTAATTTGATGAATCTCAACAATTGTATTTCATATTATATTAGAAATACTATAGTGTGATAATATAGTATGTTGCCATCAATGTCAAAGGGAGAGATTGATGACATGTAACTGATTGAATGTCTGATAATGTTAAGTTGAAGATGATGCAAGACATTAAAATAGTTAATGGTTTGTATTTTCATTGATGTCAACTTGATATCATTTGTACAGTCATGTACATAATGCCAAAGACTTCAAAGAATCAATGGAACAATGATTATGATTTCAGCAATGCATAAAAGTCAAGTATTCACTAAGTGAAAGACTACACTGACGAAGTGCACACCATCGGTAAAGATAGAGAAATAGTCACAATGATGCCCGACGAGAAGAAGATAGTGCTGCCCAAAGCAGAATCACAAGATGCCCAATGAACTAAAAATAGAGTTTCCTGACACACGGAGATCCCGAAGCTAACTGGAGTTACACCGACAGAACTGACAGTTGTCACCGACGACGAACTGCAGAATTGATCGACGAAACAGAGAGTTCAAAAAATGACAAAATATGTAGTTGGCAGAGCTTAAGGATAGACTTAACTGGTTGTTTTATTTGTTTTATTCAACCATAGTTGATTAATTGATTTAAAGAAGATTTATATAGTTGGGAAGAAGATAACTATGAGATAAATCAGGAGTTAAAGCCGTAAATCAGATTGGTTGGATTGTTTTTCAGGCCAAGAATCAAGAATTAAGGACTATCATATCTATATAAGAGACAAGCATAATTCATTTTCACAAGCCATCATATACATGGAAGGGGAGTGAATAGAAAGAAGATGCTGAAGAGAAACTAGTGAAGGATAAACTTCATACAGTCCTAATCAATCAAGCTAAGGGAAAGCTAAAGAATTATGCAGACACCGATGAATAGTGAAGCACAACATCATAGAGAAGAAAGTGTGGAGCACAAAGGAATTGAATTGATACATTGATCAGAGAGGTATTATACTTAAATAGATCTAAAAATCTATAATTCAAGTTGCATTAGAAATGGGTCATTGTGTTTCAGTTTAACCATTGAAGCATTAAGTCTCTTAACAGAGCAGGACTTAACTGTCTTCTATAATTGAGGTATATCCTAACAGATTGCCAAAAAGGTTGATTCATGAAAGTAGCATTTAATTTGCATAAATCCTATTGACAGCCTAAGAAGAAGGTTTATTCAAGGATGGTAGCAAGATTTTCCTATAGCCTATTGACAGTCTAAGAAGAAGGCTGATTCAAGGATGGAACCAAAATAGATGCTAGATACTAAGTGACAACCTATGTATAAAAATCCTCTAACAAGGTCACACTTAACAGTGTGTTTGTAACCTTTAACAGGGTTGGCTCCTAACAGGGCTCAGTTCAGAAGAGTGAAAATTTGGGGTACCGGTCCTAGTGGTTTTTCCCTTAACAGGGTTTCCACGTTAAAATCCATGTGTTATGTGTGTATGGTTTATTACTTTATTGTTTTACATTTCACATATACATTTCTGGATTGATTGGTATACTATGTATATTTACTGAGTATCGGTAAATAAGTTCACTGCTTATCAGCAATCAAGGAGAATAAGGAAAGACAAGGTAAACCGACAGACAGTTAATTATTTCAAAGTATTTCAAGGCATGCATCTTGTAGGGACTTAATAATCTGAGGTGTATTGATTGGTGGATTAAAGTTTAAAGGATAAATTTTTGAGGCCACTGATTCACCCCCCCTCTTAGTTATTACTAACAAAAATAGACTAGAAGGATCAACGCTAATGCTTGTCCGCGATCTAAGCATGTACCTACCCAGACTATCTGATGAAAACTCATCGACCCGAGTCACGATGGTGGCAATGCTAGAAAACATATCTAGGCATGCATCCTCAACTACAACCTATCCAACTCTAGTGTGGGTGTCCAAACCTTTTGGAAGAACCAAAAGGTTTTGACCCACCAATGCTCTCTTACTAGGGGGCTATGGTAAATCAGGCCATCTACACTTATCTTGATATCTCCCTCGACCCTGACCAACATGTGGAGGTAAATCTGTGTAATCAACATTATAACCCAAATGGAACTCTGTAAACAATTATTTGCAGAAATATAGGGGCACCTCATCCTTTTGGATCTATATATGATGGGCCACCAACCATCTCATATATATAAAAGGGGCCTAAGTAATCTATACATTTTGTGACCCTGTATTCTCTAACCACCCTCTTCTCTATGTAATTTCTTCCAAACATGTTCTTAACCTGAGTAACAGAAACATCAGAATCAAATGTCCTCCAACCCACACTCCCTGTGACAGTGGTAGATAGACTTGGTAAAAAGAATCAATGGATATGTCATCATATTAATTGTATGATTCAACCTTCTAAATCATACTCATCAACTTAGTGTGAATGGATGACAATTTCTCCCTATTAGGGAGGATAGCACTATTTTTCAACGTCCGCTCTAGCGCAGCTAGAGCGACATGCAACCTAGAGATAGTTTGATGTCTACAACTATCTTGAATTTGTGGGGTTCCATGGTGGCCTGAGGATGCTTGTGAGGCCTAACCATCATGAATGCTAGGCTCTAGACTGTTAGAGTAACAGTCTCTTGGGTTATTAATTAAATCATTATGATCTAATTACTAACTCACCTATTCACTCTAGTTTCTTAAGCTAACCTTAGGGTTTCCCTTTTAAGGTTTCATGATTCCTTTTATAAGGATTCACCTCTTTGTATTTCATAATTAGTTTATCATATTGTAACATTGTTCATAATATAAGATTGTTTCTTTTGAATGTGTATATGATGTCTCTGGATTTTTGGCCTCCATAGAGTTTTCTTCTTTTGTTCTTTACTTCTTCCATGTGACAGGGTTATGCATGCAAGTGTTCTTGGGAGATTAGGTTTCTACCTATTCTAACATGGTATCAGAGCCATCTTTCTACTCACTATTCATGTTTTGTTGAAGTGTTTCAGAAGCTGGAGGTTTTTCTAGTTTTTTCAGAGTTTTTATGTGGATTTAGAAGTGGGCTTTGTTTCTGGTCACTTTGGGCTCAAACAGACATCTCCATTGAGCTCAGAGCACCCAAAAACCCTAGAATCTATATAAAACTTGTTCATTTTGAACAACGTGGCTCTAAGGCAAAATAATTTTGGTTTCCAGTGTCGTACGGGCTCGAAAATCGAGAAAAAAAACAAAAAAAAATCATTTTTTAAAGGTTTTTTCATTAGTTTTAACATGGCCAGTGAAAATTTGAATAGCATCACCACCACGCCACTAGCGCCCACCACCTCCCGGCCCCCACCGCCACCCAGCTCCGCTGCCTCCCAGCCCAGTCGGCCCCGCTCCGCTCAACCAGTGCCGCTCCGCTGCCCGACAGGTTTTTTAGCCCTGCGGGCCCCTTTTCCTGCTAGTGGCAGTCACATGGGTGACCAGGAGCTCCACTCCAGCCCCCTGTGCGTGCCATGTGCCCAGGGGCTAGGGATTTTTCAGCCCCAGGGGCTTTAAACTTGTTTTTTGGAGCCCTTCTGACCCCTTGACGTTTTTGCTCTATCTAGAGCATACAGAAGTCTTTTTCAAACTTTTTTATATCATCGAAAAGCTCTTTCCGATTATGGAGGTTAGATTTTTTGGATCTACTATTTTGATGGTGTTTTTTTTCTATCAAATTCTGATGTCTATTTTTGCCTTTCGGGAGCCATATCTTGCTCATCCAGACTCCTTTTTTGGCAAACCAGATATCGTCGAAAAGCTGGTTCAGTGAGTTTTTTCAGTGGTAGGGGTCTTTTTTCCAGATTCTTCTCCAGGTTCTTTCTCCTCCAAGTTTTTCTCTTTCGCACTCTGGCGGATTACTTGGGTTCTACAGGTCTTGGGATCTCTTCTTCTGTTCTTCTGGCTCACTCTTCTCTCTGACTTCTGAGCATTGTATGCTTCTCTTCTGTAGCATTCTCTTTTCTATAAATGCACTGAGATAAAGTGTCTGCTTTTGCATATCTGGGATTTCAAGCTCCTTGTGTTTGTTTGTACTCGCACTCAGTTATAAATTTCCATGGGGGTTATGATGTTTTTCCTTATGTGCTCATCCACATTTGTCAAGTGAGCGTACCTTCTACAACATTAGCCCATGTTGTATGTCGATGACACCGCCCTTTATCCTATGCCTGTACCTTCTGTTGCACTATCGGTGTTCCTAATTCTTCTTCGTGCAGCTATTTTTGGCATTGCATTTCAGTGTTCCTGTCACCCCTCTCCTTATTCAGCATTATGGGGGGTTCACCTGTTGGTTCTATTTCTTCCTTAGTTTGGTTGAGTGATCTACGTATTCTATTTTTGTTCAAATGTACTAGGCAGATGCAGTGGCTAGGCACCTATGCATTCCGGTGAGATGGATCATCTACTATATAGACACTTGTTCTTTCCTACTTTTGGAGGTCACCTCTTCGATTGATCAGCTCTTCAGACTTTGTCTTCTCTACCTGGTCATGCACTATTTCAGTGGAGGTTCTAGCAGTTACTTATGATAGTGTTTGCAGCTTCATGCTTCGGAGATGCTTCTTGCTCTTTTTTGTTCCTTTCTTTGGGACTTTCCCTAGATTGGAGGCTTAGTTTCCTTCATCTAGTCCATCTCTTTTTGGGGTAGAGTTTTTCCCACTGGGTTTTCCCTATTTCCCCGCTTTACAAATATTTCTTGTATTGGATACCTGATCAGGCCTTGTTGCTGGGACCCTTCTTTCCTGCTTTCTGTAGTAGTCTCCTAGGTTTTTGCTTCTCCCTAAGCTTATCTTAAGGGGGGTTGTTAGAGTAATAGTCTCTTGGGTTATTAATTAAATCATTATGATCTAATTACTAACTCACCTATTCACTCTAGTTTCTTAAGCTAACCTTAGGGTTTCCCTTTTAGGGTTTCGTGATTCCTTTTATAAGGATTCACCTCTTTGTATATCATAATTAGTTTATCATATTGTAACATTGTTCATAATAGAAGATTGTTTCTTTTGAATGTGTATATGATGTCTCTGGCTTTTTGGCCTCCATAGAGTTTTCTTCTTCTATTCTTTACTTCTTCCATGTGATAGGGTTATGCATGCAGGTGTTCTTGGGAGATTAGGTTTCTACCTATTCTAACATGAACCACTAGAAGCCATGGTACATGTATACAATAATATGATATAGAGAGATGGTGGATGCACAAATGTAATAGTCTAAAAAACTACTCACTGCAAGTGGGAACATACATGTGTACATTCAGTAGAACACATACACACACACACACCTGTTGAAAAAGAACATGTTTAAATAAATTAAAAATTGTCTATATATAATACACATGCACACGTACATTTGAAGATAATTTCAAATAAATTAAATTAACATAATTTATCTATCTAACTTCAAACGTACATACTTCAAATGAAAACATTTAACTTCAAACATGTTAATTCATGCATTTACATATAAATTTAAACATTTAAACATATAAAACTTCTTCAACATGCAATGTACTTTTGAACAACATTTTATAAATTATACATTTATTGCTTTAAAAATGAAGAAAAAATAATATATTATAATGCTAAGTGAAAATAAATTAAATTTTTTACATATTTCTACGGAAAAAAAAATTAGGCCCCCCTACCTAGAACTCGGTCGAGTTTCCTCTGGAGTTGCTTTCCCACTCTTGTAGCCCCTCAATGGGAAAATGAAGGGCTTGGAGGTTTTTTTGGTATTTGAAATACCATAGGGACTGGGCCACGTAGGCGCCAACGTGGACTCGGCCATGTTAGACTCGACCAAATCTGATTGGGACGAGTCTAATTGGGCCGAGTCAGTCGAGTTAGCCTAAAAGGCGACACTCGACTGTGCTTTTACCCTAATAAATTCATGGATGGACTTAGATTCTTTCATCCTTAAATTTTTAAATTCTCTTCGAAATGTCTGAAATCTCACCAATTTGGTTTTATTTGTACCTTGATATGAAATTTGTAGAGCCTCCCATGCATCCTTTGATTTTGTCATACTAGAAATTTGAGGGAAAATTGAAACATCCTATGTAGATTGAATGAAAAATGAGTTTTGTTTCCCTTCTTTTTGTCTTCTTTCAGCTGAGTCTTTTTTTGTGTTGTCAATGCATTCAATGCATTTTGATCTACAGGTTCTATGTATCCCACTTCAACATAATCCCAGAGTTCTTGGGATAACAAAAGAGTCTTCATTTTGATACTCCAGTAATCATAGTTTTTTTTGGTAAATAATGGAAGCTAAAGTGATAAATCTTTTCCATAATCCATATGGAGAAAACTGCTTCTCTAACCTTGCTAGCTGCACAATTGAAAATCTACAACTTGCTCTGATACTGATTGAAAGATTATAATTGAAAACACACACAACAAAACTAAAATATTGAACAACTAAGAGAGAAAATCATATGAGAAAATAGAATAACTTGAATTATCTGAATGAATAATTACAATACTAGAGAATTGTCTTAAAGATAATTGATTTCCTAAAAATAGGAAAAAAAAAAAAAAAAACATAAAACTAAAAAAACAAAGCTAAGATTATCTAGCAATTTAAAATTGTTGATTTACAACCAAGTTTCCTAAATAAAGATAAAACTATAAAAATAAAAAAAAAGGCTTATCCAAAGCTTATCTCTGTAGTATGCAAACTGCTTTTATTTAAATAAAAAACTAAAAAATCTAAGATTTATTATAATTTATCATTCATATCTTCAATCTCTCCTTGAATGATCAATGTAGGGGAGTCCCAACTGATTTATGAAAGAAATAAAATTTGCAGTTGGAAGAGCTTTTGTAAAGATATCTGCAACTTGTTCAGATGAAGGACATAAATGTAGCTCCACTTGCCCATCTTGAACCAAGTCACAAATGTAATGATGACGGATTTCTATGTATTTTATTCTGGCACGAAACACATGATTCTTTGTCATGGCAATAGCGCTATTGTTATCACAATAGATGGTGGTTGGAAATTCCAAAACCAAATGAAGATCTGCCAATATTTGTTTACTCCATACTGCTTGAGAACTTGCTGATGTAGTTTCCATGTATTCTTCTTCTGCTGAAGAAAGAGCCAATGTTTCTTATTTCTTACTAATCCAAGAGACAACTCCATAACCAAATGAAAAAACATAACCAGAGGTAGATTTTCTATTGTCCACTGAACTAGCCAAATCAAAATCTATGTAACCAATCAGCTCAAAAATTTTAGTGGGAGGGTAATGAATGCCAAAATTATGTGTACCACTCACATACCTTAGAATTCTTTTAGCAATCTGCCAACGATATTCATGTCGATCTTGCATGAACCAAGAGATGAGGCTCACAACATACATAATATTAGGGCTAGTGGTTGTCAAGTACACGAGACTACCAACCAAACTTGTATACAAAGTAGTATCAGGGCTAGTGTTTTTTCTACATTGTGGGTCCCATTTTCTTTGTGTTCAAGGGTGGTTTAAATGTTAGTCATCTTCGCCAGGATCGATGGCTATAATGGCGTTGCGTTTGTGCGATTAATATAAAGATGCGTAAAACATGAAATGCACAAGGACGCGGTCTAGAAAACATTGTGTGTTTTCCACATTGACTTAAAAGGGGATTGATGACTTAGATTTCAGCGCACTTGCACGATTAAATCTAAGATGCACAAAAAATTAAGCGCGCAAGGATGCGGTCCAGAAAATGTTGTGTATTTTTGCACCCACTAGTTCCTTTGTGTTCAAGGACAGTTTAAATGTTAGTCATCTTCATCAAGATCGACGAATGTAATGTTATTGTGCTTGTGTGATTAACATAAAGATACACAAAACATTAAGCGTGCAAGGATGCAATCTAGAAACGTTGTGTATTTTTTGCATGACTTAAAAGGGGATCGATGGTTAAGATTTCATCACACTTGCACGATAAAATCTAAGATGAGAAAAACATTAAGTGCGCAAAGGTGCGGTCTAGAAAATGTTGTGTTTTCCGCATTTGCGGAAAATGTTTTGTGTTTTTGCACCCACGTGATTTTTTACTAGTGACTGTGACACGACCCAAGGACAGAGTAGATGCCTACATTGAAAAGCTTCACAAAATCAGAAATATTGAAATGTTATGTAAGCCGCACTTGTTAAACAAGCCACGCGGTAACGGTAACACATGGATAGAAATGAGAACATGACAAAGAACAACAACAACAAAAAAGTGCATGAAATGGTAGGGAGTGAAAGGGCAAGTAGAAGGACTAGGCCCACATCCACCTAAATGGTCAAAGCCTGGTGTGTAATGTTTAAGAATGCCCCTCAAACACTTAAGTCAACCCATCAAACGATAATGAAAAAGATACCAATTGAATGGAAATACAGATTAAATTATTTATCCAACTCTTGAAGAAAAGACAGGATGGATTCCCAGCACTGGTATATCACTTATTATCTTATTACACTGCAAACACTAACTGAAAAGACTACAACTATCTTAATTTCCACCAAGACTCTTTCTAATTTTCTCCACCTCTTGCAAACTGATCTGGAACGCCTTGCCCAGAACCTGTGGTGGAATGCCTGGATTTGAAGCAAATGTAACCAAAGAAGTAACAGCGACCCCGGCATTTTGAGTGTAATATGCAGTAATCAAAGTCTCATGACTCCCTCCAACGTTGTAAAGGAAATGAAGAGTGCCCTTGGGAAACACAAACATATCCCCAGCTTTCACAGTCTGAGAGAACAACTTGTTCGAACTATCCACGAAACCCACCGCCAATTTCCCTTGCAATATGTAAACAATTTCAGTGGCTCGCGGGTGTGTATGAGGAGGCGACACTCCACCCACATCAATATCTGCCCGAAGGAGTGATATTCCAAGCCTATTTATGCCCCGCAAATTTTGTGGAGTCGTTTGTGTCACCCCAATCCCGAATGGGTTGCCCGATGTATTCACTGCCCTGCCCAGAGCCGACGTAGTAAAGTGCTTTGCAGATGTCTACCTCGGACTCGGACAAGGCAGCCATCTCTAGTTGACAGTTGTGTTGGGTATTTTTTTTTGGGCCATTTTTAAAACATATTAAATAACAAATTAAGTCTAAAAAAAGTTAGTCAATTCAAGGAAATTCATAAGACCACAACTTCTTTAAATTTAGGAGTTTAACCTTAAAACTAAAATGCAATACAAAATTCATAGAATAGTGAGCTTTAAATATTTCTAAAAACTCTCAACAGTCTCAACTCTATTTTTAAGGAAACCCCCCTCCATAGGACCCCAGTGTTAGTAACATTCACAAATGCTTCATTTGTGGCTTGTTGGGTCTGTTTTGGAAAGAGTAGACATAATTGACGAGCTTTTTGATGGAGCAAGGAGAATAACAACTTACATTGTTACAACAAGTAGGTGAGAAAAAATAAGGCATGACCAGAAATTTTTAGATCTACTTCAAATAAAGAAATGTCTTTAACTTAATAAAGCTTAATGTAATCACATTTTTTTAATTAAATTTGATATCTAAAATTCTCCACAATTTCATAATATTAGATGAGTTGACCTCCAATATCTGCAATTTTCCCTAACATTTTTTTTCCCAGAAATTCCACCCTAGTAAAACCCACTTATTAATACAATATAAATAAATAAAATAGATAAACAAATGAAATTGCAAATGGAAAAATACCAAGAAAGGAAAGACATATTCAATTATTTTCTAGCTCTTAAATGAAATATAGGATGGACTCTTAGCATTGCAAACACTAAATGGAAAGACGCGATTCATCTCAATCACCACCGAGATCCTTTCCGATTCTCTTCACCTCCTTCAAACTAATCTGGTACGCCTTGCTGAGAACCCTAGCGGGAATGCTCAGATTGGAAGCAAATGTGGTGAATGGAGTGACAATTGTTAGCGTCAATTTCAATCTGTAGCTCCAATATTGTTAACTCCAATCATCCACCATGATTTATAGATGATTGTTTGCATTTGATTATAGTCTGATCTTCGTGAATGAAGGATGAATATTGTCATGCAATAACCCTAACTAAGCAGAACTCAATGTTACTTTTTGTGTATCTTTAGTATTCTGTAATCTTCACCGTATTGTGCTCTGCTAACAGTGATCTTCCTTTTGTAATATATGGACATTCATTAGTGAATACAAGTGATTAATGTGATTTTTATTTTCAATACTTAAGTTTTGCTTCTTTTCTTCTTGCTAGATCTGAATATTTGTAGGTACAACTGCAAAATTATACATGGTATCATAGCCCATGGGAGTTAAGAAGAAGGAGTATTATTTTTCTTTGCAGGTATTGCAGATCAGAGCTAATTTAGATTGATTTTTTTTCATTAGTTTAGGGGTTGTCTCTAATGTGTTTTTGTAATTGTACGCCTCTCTCTCTGGGTTCCCACAACTTTCCAAGGGGGGGTTAATAGCAAAGGTTCACAAGTGAATGCAAATCAAGTACGCAATAACTACTAAACGAATAACAGAAACGTGAGCAATAAAATGTACAAACAAGAGAAAGGAAGACAAGTAAATGCAAACCCTCCGATGCTTGAAGCTTCTATTGTTTCTCTCTACTCCTTTCGAAACGCTGTTCTTGATGCTCAGTATTGGCGGGGCAGCGTCTATGACTTGAGAAGCGTCGAGAATTTGATAATTGAAATGTGTGTGTGATCGCAAGATGGCTTGAATGCTAGAACCAAACTGACATAGTAATGGCGCACGAGAGCTTGAAATCCTGGATCCTTCAAATGGTTATGAAGGGTTTATTATATAGGATTTGATGATGAAATGAATGGTTGAGATCGATCCCAGAGATGGGGAGATGAACGGTTGAGATCAAAAGGAATAGGAGAGATCCTCAGTAAACTCCACCTCTTTATTTGGTTAAGAGGAGATAGAGTTTTGTTAACTGAGGAGCTAATTATGAGTTACCTTTTTGAACTGAAGAGGTGGGTGAAGTTACCCATGTGAACTGG
>MU224932.1:524363-561850 GCA_018584345.1 Thuja plicata
CACTCTGTTAAGAGATTTGTAAAGAACGGTTAAGTCCACCTTCTACAAAAGGATTTTAGATGTGATGCACTTGTTAGAATGCAACTACATAAGTCTTTGATCTAATGATGTATGCAATCTTTAATTTCTGATAACAGATCCAATTAAGCTTCATACATATAAGTAATCATCCTTCCATGATTGAATAATACCTTTATCTGCTCGTCGGTAGCCTCTGTGTGTTCTTTGACAACTGATGTGATCTGTTTCTGAATTTTGCATGAATTTTGTCTTCTTCTCCTTAGATGCTCTTTGTGGCTATCAACAATAATGAATTCATATTTCAAAATTGATTTGAACATCTATTTATACTAATTTTTGGCTCAATTCTTGATTCACGCTTCGCAAGTTAACTCTAGATCCAAGGTTTACAACTTGACCTTGATCTTTAGTTAGATATGTTTTAGATCCATTAGGATGCTTTAAAACATTTACATAAAGCTTGCTTGACCCTCAAGTTATCATTTAAAACGAATTAAAACTCTATAAATAGAATTACATAGCTTTATCTGACGTGTAAAACTCAAATCCATAATTTGCGAGTTCTCTAACTGACTGTCGGTTCTGACGGTCGGTTTTCTTGGTCGTCAGTGTTCCTTTCTTGAACTGGTCGTCAGGTATGTCTTTTCTATTCCGTCGGTTTTATTCTCAAAACTATGTCGTTGGTGATGCTTGTCAATTCCATACTCAGCATTTTTCATGACCTTTGTGTTCTGTCAGGTATGCTCGTTGTTCGCCGGTAATACTTGTAGTCCGTCGGTGATCTCTGTCAATATTTTTCACTAAGTGTACTAATGGAAAAATTAATGTCATCAGTTTAGTGATGCATCAACCAAGATATAATACAGATCTAACAAGTTGATGCAGATTGTCAGAGCTTATTGCATATGAATCAGTACATTAGGTACACTAAAATTTCATTGGATAGAGTCTTTGGCATTTGGGTGTCAAAGAGGGAGAGATTATTGATGTCATGCCAAATAAATTATTAAAGGAAAGATTATTGATAACAAAGGGAGAAATTTTATCTGAAACAAAGATTCAAGTAAGAGGGAGAAATCAATATTTTAGTAATTGTGAAGATAGAGGGAGTTTTCTGGATAAGAATCAGAATGAAGCTAAGGACATTAATAAAATTTTATCCTTATTTTTTTTGCTCTAAAATCCTTTGTATTATGACATTTTGTGTTGCCATCAATGCCAAAGAGGGAGATTGTTGATGATAATTATTCAATTGTGTATTGTCATTGATGTTTACGCAAATGTAGTGATGTTACACAAATGTTTATACCTAAACTGAGCACAGTTAGTGTATGTCAAGATCTCTTGGGCATTGAAGAAGACCAAAGTGATTTTTAGTTCTAACCGAGTTCACTCGGGCATCACAGTAAGGGTCAAGCATTGAAGGATTACAGTCTTAACCGAGTTAAGCATTTAGTGTCACTCGACTAACTGCAATTTACACTTTATGTTTAATTGGTTATATGCAGCCGACAGACTTAAGTTTTATTGTTTATTTGGAAGGTTATACAAGACGACTTGACAAGTCTTATAATATATATACAAGGTCAAGTTTGGATTGAATGTGTGAGTTTGTGATATGAAGAGTGAAGGAAAAATCAGATGGGATTATGATTAAGGACAGAATATCCAAACCGAGCTGCAATAGAATATTCGATCTGTGAGGATCCAGTTTAAAGCCAGAGCAGAGATCTGAATCAGCAAAGATAGTTGCTTCTTCAAACAGGGCAATCCATTGTTACTCTCTAACAATTGTAGCAGTGATCTAAATCTCTTTACAGAGTAGACTTAATAGTCTTTTGTAAATCCTCTCACAAGGTGACATTTGTACATTGAAGTGTTTGAAGACCTCTAACAAGGCCACTCCTTACAGGGTGATTAAATCATCTAATAGGGTCACACCTAATAGTGTGTTTTGTAACCTTTAACACTGTTGGCTCCTAACAGGGCTCACTTTAGAAGATTGAAAAATAGTAACTAGTTGCAATTGGTGATTTTCCCAAATTGGGTTTCCACGTTAAATCTTGGTGTCATTTGTGTACATGTTATTTGCTTTATCCTTTATGTTTCTGCATTTAATCACAGTTAATATCTTAAGATTGCTTTGTTAACTGAGTCACAACAGAATATCTTTGTTAACCAAGTAACAGTGAAAAGTTTGTTTAAGACATCTAAGGGACTTGGATTTTTTTTTGTGGTAACTGATTCACCCCTCCCCTCTCAGTTACTCAACTCATTTCCAACACAAGAAACTAGATCAGATAAAAATATTCTAGGATATGAAATCAAAATATAAAAATATAGTTAGTTCTAAATATTTTTGGGGGAGGAAATGATGCGGCGACACGGTCTATGTCTGTGCATGGGCTAGGGGAAAACCCAGTCGTACTCCTTCTGTTCTCGAATGGTTTTCTATGATAGGGTGAGTTGTTTGGAATGTTTTGGGGGGGATTTTTTGTTGTGTTAAGGGTGTGTAGATTTACAGGGAGTCGTGCGTTGGCTCGACATTTCTCATTGTTTATTTCATTTTTCTTTTCTCTTTTGTCCTTTGGTGTGGTGATTCGGCAGATGCTTTCTAATTAAAAGCATACCCAAAAAATCACAATTAAATTATAAGAGGGAGTTGTACCTCTAAAATTTAAAGGAAGATCATATGTTTAACAAAGATCTCTCCAATTTTTGGTTTTAGTTTTACCTTTTAATCCTGGGAATTGTGAGTCATTTAAAAAGCTATTTTAGAAAGGAAAAATTGAACTAATAAATTTTTGGCGACTCCATCGAGGAGATCAAAGGGCCAGTACCTTCCTTGTTTCAAATATTTAATGGTGCCTTCCTAGTAGGAATGTTGGCGACTCTATTTCATTAAAAGATCTCATAAAAAGGTTCAATGCCAGGCCACACCAAGAAATCAATTTGGAAAAATAAATGCACCAACTTTCCAAGAAATAATAACTAAAGATGAATAGATTATTTATTTATTTTGGGATACTTTTAGAGAAAGTATCTGTAAAGTAGAGAAGAAATTTTTTAATCCATCTGAAGATTATAGGTCTACATGGTTGTTAGAAAGTGTGCATCAAATATATTCCCAACTTATGGATCTTAAACAAGAGATTCACCAATCCTTAGTCGCCATAAAGAGAGAAAAAGACAAATTAGGAGATCAAGGGTCTTATAACTTATTTTTTCTTGGTGAACGAGACCTTAAGCCAGCGTTGGTAGAGCCATCGGAACTTTGGGTTCAAAATCATAAACAAGATAGAAGTTTCCATCGAGTTAGAAATAAGAAACCTGAATCTTTTCCATCATGCATGCAGATGGAACACAGAGAGAAAGCATTTATTTCTCTTGAAGAAAGGGTCTCACCAGACAAAAACAAGATTGTCTATATTCCAAGATGGTTCTTAAAAGGCTCAAATGATGACTTCCATTGTGGAATTGAAGATGAATAGGTCACGTCATCGAAGTTGGAATCAATGTATTCACTAGTGTCTCTGGTGACATGAAGGAAGGCATGAATCATATTACACCCACACATTCATCTCCCTCTGAGTTAGAATTTTCCACCTTAGAGTCTTTTAAAATTTGTTAAGAAGAAGATAATGTCTTTCATGAGACTACAAAAGAATCTTTAGATTGTGGTTCAGAAATATAAGTTTTTTGTTTTTTATGAAACCAAGCCAATATCTGGTAAGATTGGAAGAAATATTGAAAATATATTAGATATGGAATAAATCAACCAATCAAGTTTTCATGTGGTGCATCATAAAAAAATTATCTTTCAGTTTCCTTGACTAAGGAAGTGGGGAAGAAGAATCACAAAGGGAGGTAATATGTCCCACTAGATTTGAAAACTCTTTACCCGACGAAGATGAGATGTAGATTCAAAGGGTTTTATTTCAGATTCTTTCTTCTTATGTTGATGGTTCAATTGATAAAAATAAAATTGAATAACACGATGATGTGACCATAGAATTTGAGGAAAGTATGGGTAAAATGCATTGTATTTTCAGTGATGATTCTTCAACCATTAAATTTGATCACATGCCTGAAAAACATAATCTTCAGAAGTTGTGATCAGTAGTTGCATGTGTGGAGATTAATTTATCCAGCAATCCAAAGAAAGAGGGATTGGTTTCTAATGTTGTTGTTCCATATTGCGAAGTCATAATTGGACTTTAGTATTCCACAAAGGTTACACATGGAAATAAAGAAAGGGAAGATCATGATTCAAATATCTATGATGAAAAATGGCTCTTTGGTTGCATGATGGTACACAAGGGCTTCTTACACCTAGTGAGTCTCCATTGGACTTGCATGTTATTTCTGCCTTTGTAGGCATGTAGTGCCTCCCATTTTTTCATTTTTTCCCATGTCTATTTTGACTCGACAGACACTTTGATTATTATTACTAGATTATTTGCATGATTAGATGCTCTTATGACTATACATTATTTTGATTACCAGTATCATAGTTGTTAGATGCTAGATGATGTTGTTATTCAGTTTGATCATATCTACATGATGATGCTAGCAATGTGACATGATGTTTTATGATGATGACTGGTTTATTTTGTATTTGGACTTGTACTGAGGACTATATCTATATCCGATGGATGTTATTGAACTCATTATTATGGTGTTTTTATGTTGTGGATATCTGTCTTTTACTTTCAGTAGATATATGCTCAAATGGTTGTAAATGATTATTTAAATACTTTAATTTAAATGTGTTATCATGTGATTATATATTGTTATGTTGTATTGCACCACTGCTATGTATTTTTCATGTTGGTGCTAGTATGAAGTGAGACATAATCGTAGTCACTTTCTTGTGAGATCTACACGATGTCTCATTCTCCTTCAACATGACTATGTGTTTGTTTATGCTTTGGCTATTTATATGTTTATCATCTACACTTGATGTTTGTTTGTTTACTGAACATGTAACAAGTACATTCATCTTGAGTTATAGGATTTGAGTGTGTACCTACATCCCCGACAGTGACACCAGGAGATAGTGACCTTGAAATTTCATGTTGAACCAATGTCGTCCCTGTATGGGCGATGTATCTATAGTATTGTTATTATTATTAACCCTCCAGTTATTGTGGTAAATCTGGATTTATGATGCAAGATGTGATTTGACCAATGAGCATGTCTGTGCATTTAGGGTTCCACAATTGTCACGAAAATTATTAAATTTAAATGTTGATTTAATTGTATTCTAGAGAATTTTAATGATTTGATTTATTTTATTTATTTGTTTACCAGCTAATTTTTCATAGTTGAATTCCAAAAGCTTAGAATTTTTTTAATTAATTTGGGAAATGGCCAATTAGTTTACTAAGTAGATTAATATTTTAATTTATAAGCCACTGTCATAAAAAGTCTTATGTTAGGAAAAAATTAGTTCTTGGACGTCACTTCTCATTTTATGCTTTTGAGAATTTGGGTTTTCTCCAAAAACCCTCTTTGGATAATTTGGTTTCTTTTGCTCGCTGTGGGAAATTGGCTCGTCGGATCATCGTGAGGATATGCTTGTTGGATTTGTAGTGTGGATCTCCATCTTCTTCGAGATTTTCATCCCGTTTGAAGTCTCCTCCATTTTCTTATCTTCATTCCTATTTTTGAGCATTTGGAGTGAGGTATGGTCTTCTCGTTTAAATTTTTTTTCTCCATTTTGTAAAGCTCATTTGATTGCTAAATGTTTGGGGGTTGAGAACTAGTGTTCCCCTCCATTTTATGCATTTCCATGACCCAATTAGGCGTGCAAGCTTATTTATGTGATTCCATATTTTGGAAATTAAAGTTTTTACCTAGTTATGTTGTTGTATTTTGTATGAGTGCCAAGAAATTGAATTTTTTTTGGGCGGGGGGAGTTTGGGCATGTTTTGGAAGTGGGTTTTTTATTTCGACGAATTCCAAAATATTTGAATTTTGGGTGTTTTTTGTGTTATCTCATTTTGCATGTCACCCAGTATTTATTTGTCTCCTTGTTGGCTTGAATTGAATTATGTTATTAGTAGCCTCTGCTACAAAGAGTAGGATCATTGAGTCGGAATGGTTAAGAGGACGTTCCAATTATTTTTGTATCCCGATCCAAAAGTTCTCTATCAAGTTTTATTTTTGGAATTTTTTCTTTTATCGGATTTGTCAGAATCGTTATCCTTTTTGGTCTCCAAACGGTTATGTTTCCCGAGTGTGTTATGTTCTTATCATCTTGTTTCTTTTTTTGGATCTAGCCTGTTGCATAGTTTTGTTTCATTGTTTACATGGAGTTGGTTGCGCCCACCACATGCATGTGAGCTTGCCTATGGTGGATCTTGCGAGATTTGAACTCCTGGATATAGGTCAATTGAGTGCTTGATCATTGGGAGTTAGGTTGGGAAGTTTCATTTCCTTTTGGCACTCGTTGTATGGCGAGAAAGGGTATGTACGGGTAGACGTGTGGAGTGGCTTCTCATAGTTATCTTAGCCTGTAAGTAGTCAAAAAAGTAACGTGAAGAGGTTTTAATAAATTGATAACCAAATAAACACATGGGTAATAAAACTTAATATAAGATAATAGGACACATGTACGGTAGTTGAGTGTCCTACGCAAGCCGGTGTGAGGCTGTGATGTCTGTATGGTAGCCAGTCTCCTACGCAAGCTGGTGTGAGGACATGGTATGAGGCCTCCTAAGGGAGTTGAGTTACCATACCATATACTACTTGGGCTAGTACAAGCCAAGTGATGATACCCCACTAGAGTCCCTACATAGTATCTTATAGTGTGTTCTGAGTAGTGACCTGGAATACTGCATTGGCATTCATGATCATATGTGTACCTTAATTCATGCATTGGTCGGTGTGAGTGTAGCCTCTTGCATGTGTGTGTCTTTTGTGATTATGGTTGGGTCATTATCTCCATGAAAACGGTGGGGTGGGCCTACAGGTTCCACTTGGTTGCGAGTCATTGGTAACCTATATCACTGCTGGGGATCAGAGTACAAAGATGGTCTCCCTCCAACTACAGGATCAGAGCTTGTTGTTCATTTGCTTCTTCGGGTTACTTTCATTAATTTATGCAGTTACTTTATGCTCATGTATATGTATTTGATTTTAAATGATCTAGATGCTTATATTCTTGTTTTACTTATGCTTTTGGTGCTATCGAGTGTCTACCTCCTCGATTTTCCTATTTCTGGCGCTCCCCGGTGTGGAGTTTACTTTTTATTTATTGTTTGTTTTTCCTATTTTCTTTCCTAAGGCCGGAAAGGCAACTTCTCGTACAAGTAGTAATATGTTGTCATACAACCCAAAGTAAGTTCTCATATATTACTTAGTATTCTCTTGTATGAGATCCTTCTACTCGTATTGGACTTATTCTTTTTTTTGTATTGTCCCTTACACTTTCTCGCATAGTACCTTATAAATACTCATATGAATTCACTGATGAAATTACTCGTATCATGGATAGAGGG
The DNA here is from genome assembly GCA_018584345.1 of Thuja plicata. NCBI lineage: Eukaryota > Viridiplantae > Streptophyta > Pinopsida > Cupressales > Cupressaceae > Thuja > Thuja plicata. Next base: position 531,890 of record MU224932.1, read on the forward strand.
AATTTTTTTCCTCAACTGAAAGATGCAAACTAGTTCTTCAAAAGCCCTTTTAAGAGATGCATCTTCCCAAGTGAGAACAGATTGAGTATCGATAATCCTTGGGGTAGAATTTATGCAAACCATGTTAGACTATGCATTTATAATTCGGTAAATGAACCTGTAAGATTAGCCATGGTAGGAATTGTACTTTGGATTAAAAAAGCATCGATTTTATGTTGAAATAGTAACCTGGATGAACCTTGTATGTTAATCATGTAGATGCTAATTGAATCATGATCATGGTAAGGGCTTGGGAATCTTTGGTTTTGTGTTAAGTCTTCCGCATTGCGATATGTTTATATGTTGGTTAACTCTTATAAAAAAAATATTATGTTAGTACTTGTTTGATCCTTGTGTCTAAGGATTACCAGGCGGGGCATTACATCTGGTATCAAAGCCCATGTTCTAACATTGGGATCTTTGTGCTATTCTCACATTATGTTTGTTTAATTGTTGAAGTGTGTGTGTGTGTGTGTGTGTGTGTGTTTAATTAGTTCATGCTTGTGGTATGTATTATTATATTATCATGTGATTCTGACACATTCCTTGTTGGCATATGAGGATGCCTCCTGCACGTAGACGTGGACAGGGTCGTGGCTGACCGAATAAAACTTAGAACGACCATGAGGATGAACTCCCTCAGGAACATTAGGAGGAAGAGCATCATGAGGAATAACATAGGGTGGAGGAAGGGTAGGGAAAGAACTAAGGTGGTGTGGAGGGATTGGTTCCTTTGATCCAGGAGCTCATAGCTCGGTTGGGACCCATGCATGAAGGCTCACAGGGGGAGATTCCCAGGTGTATGAAAACCTGGAGAAGGGAGAAGAGAGAGCACATGTTCTCGTACGCAACCCGGTGGCAAAGGAGCACATAGGAGATGCAGCTCTGTGGAGGATGAGCACACCATCTTTTTGGATATAATGAGAGTCCTCATGTGGTCTCAACCACCATTCTTTAATGGTAAGGGAGGTGGCAGTAAGGTCAATACATGGTTGTTAGATCTTGATCATTTCTTCGCTATGCATCCCTATGCGAGTAACCTTAGATCCCATTGTGCGGTCACCCACCTGATAGATCATGCTTTCACTTGGTGGAATATAGAGGTGTAGAACCTCTAGATTAGTCTTGCAGATCTCACCTGGGAAATATTTTAGGAGAAGTTCAGAGAGAGGTTTCTATTTTCTCAGTAAAAAAAGGATCGTATAGATGAGCTTCATGAGATCAAATAGGGTACCATGTCGGGGCACCAGTATGAGAAAAGGTTCTTCACGCCGAGGCAGTATTCCAACTATAACCATGATGAGTTCCTCTTGACTCATCACTTTGTTCGGGGCCTTAATGGCTCTATTATTGGATATATACATATGTATCACCCTAGGAAACTAGCACTTGCCTCCGATAATGCAAGGATTTTCGAGAGAAATGTGGCGAAAGGATTCAGTAGCATGACAGCTTCACAAAGCCATAGTGCACAGCCTATAGGCCCAGCTGCACCATCTACTTAGACACAATTTGTTGGGCCAGCTCGTACGTAGTCGACACCTTCAAGAGGAGGCCACCCTCATTTAGTAGATCACTCTATTCTCATAATCAACAAAGTGGCCATGGTTCGGGTACCCAAGGAGGGAAGGGTGTGTTTGGCATCGGGGCAACCAGACACAATATAGTCCATCTTCTCAAAGTATTCAGTTGATCCCTGGTAAGGGGATTTTTCAGCAGTCCACTATACCCCAGAGAGAACATAGTTATGTTGGAGGACAATGTTTTCCTTATGGTCAGTAGGGACATAGGACACTGATGTGTCCTCAGAAGTTATCGGCAGGAAAGAGAAGAGGTGCAGCCACGTCAGAGCCTACAGTTGGGGATGCAAGTAGGTCCCACAGAGTATTTGCAGCTGTTGATAACCATCAGGCTGAGAACCAGGGCACCATATTCAATTCTACAGGTGTGTTATGCAGTATTTCTACCACTATTTTATTTAATTTTGGTGCTTCAGTTTATTTTATTTCACCCTCTCTTATTCAGCGATGTGGGCTAGTAGCATCACGACAAGTTAATAGGTGGTAGGTTGAGTTGGCCACGGGATCCAAAGTGACCATGGATTCCATTGTATGTGGTTGTGTGTTGGATTTGGGCACCTTCACAACCACTATAGACCTTCGTGTCCTACCCTTAGGCTCTTATGAGATTGTGTTGGGTATAGACTGGTTAGCTTCCCACCAGGAGAGGATTGATTTTTGGCGTAATTTAGTGCAGTGTGTCAATGACACAGGTGGGTGTGATGATCTTGTAGGGGTTGAGACACCTATTTCACTCCATATGATCTTAGCTAAGCAGCAGAAGTGAAGTATGTGATAGGGATGTTAGTTGTTTGCAGTGTCTGTTAGTGACCTTGATGGAGCTGAGAGTCGAGAAGTGTCTCTTGATAATCATCCACTATTCTATGATTTTTCTGATGTGTTTCTAGATAAGGTACCAGGTATGTCACCTTAGTGCGACATCAATTTCCACACTGATCTCATTCCTACAGTTGAGCCTATTTCTCAGTCACCTTACCGCATGACTTCTCAATAGTTGAGTAAGCTTTGTTTGTAGCTAGAGGATTTATTGGCCAAGGGCCATATTCATCCTAGTGTATCTCCATGGGGTGCACTAGTCATATTTGTGAAGACGGATGGATCCTTGCACTTGTGCATTGAATCCTTGCATTTGAATAAGGTGATGGTGAAGAACCAATATCCCTTGTCGGGGTTTGATGATTTGTTTGATCAGATGAAGGGATCGAGAGTGTTCTCGAAGATAGATCTAAAGTCGGGGTACCATCAGCTTTGGATCCAAGAGGATGATATTCATCGGATAGCTTTTTGTACACACTGTGGGCATTATGAGTTTACGATTGTACCTTTTGGGTTGACCAATGCGCCATCAGTGTTCATGAGTTTGATGAACTGGGTCTTCTAGACTTACCAGAGTTAGTTTTTCCTTGTATTTCTTGATGACATACTGATTTATTCGAAGACCATTGAGGAACATGAGATCCATTTGTGTTAGGTATTGCAGTGTTTACGTGACCATCAATTGTATGGAAACCTGGCCAAATGTGATTTCTTCTAGACTGAGGTAAAGTGTTTGGGGCGCATCATGTCATGTGATGGTATTGTAATGGATCCTTCTAATATCCAATCTATCATGGATTGGTCAACACCCATGAGTGTTCCTGAGGTTTAGAGTTTCATGGGTTTGGCAGAATATTACCATTGATTCATGAAATATTTCTCTCGATTGGCTCATCCTATCACTTATCTTTAGAGGAAAGGGAAGAAGTACATTTGGATCAAGCTGTGCAAGTCATATTTTGAGGCTCTTAAAGAGAAAATGACCAGTTCACCTATCTTGGCAGTGCCCGATCCTACAGGTGATTTTATGGTGTGCACTGATGTGTCTTTGGAGGGTGTGGGTGCAGTTCTCATGCAATAAGGGCGATTGAGTGTTTATGACTCCTGTAAGCTAAAGGACCATGAGATAAACTACCACACTCATGATTTTGAGTTAGCGACAGTTGTGCATGTGCTAGTGCACTGGAGAGATTTTCTTTTGGGTCATAGGTTTGAGTTGCATAGTGATCATCATAGCCTACAATATATCTTTTCTCAGCCAAACCTGAATGCATGACAATATCGTTGGATGGATTTCTTGTGTGAGTACAATTTTTATGTTCATTACATCAAGGGGAAGGAGAATTTGGTCACAGATTCCTTGAGCAGAAGGAGGCATGAGATCTCAATTTTGTCTTTGGGTGTAGATTTGCATGGCCAAATCCTTGAGGTTTTGCCTAGTGATTTGTGGTATCAGGAGGTTAGGGCAGAGATTGAGTCTGGACATACCCTTGTAGGGCATTTTTCAGGATACTCATTAGAGTGAGATGGACTTTTGAGACACCATGGGCGCATTATGTGTTAATGTCGAGGGATCTTCCTTTGATTTTATCAGAAGAACATTGTGCACTATATTTCCCACATCCTGGTGTTAAGAAGATGCATGCCAACCTAAGAGATTTATACTTTTGGGAAAGTATGAGTCATGATGTTGCTGATTTTGTTGCTCAATGTCTTGAGTGTCAAAGAGTGAAGGCGGAGCATTAGCATCATGCAGGTCTTTTGCATCCACATTCCATTCCTGAATGGAAATGGGATACCATATCCATTAATTTTATACAGGGTTTCCTATGTCATCATTTCACCACAATGCTATTATGGTGACAGTGGAAAACTTGTCCAAGGTAACTCACTTTTCACCTATGAGAGCATCGTATACTGTTGCCTGGGTAGAGCATGTGTTCTTGGATGATATTATTCAGTTGCATGGGATTCCTCGTAGGATTATCTCGGATAGGGATCTAGTGTTCACTTTGTCATTGTGGACGTCTCTTTAGCATGCCTTGGGTGCACAAATCAATTTTAGTTATGCTTATCACCCAGAGATAGATGGATAGACAGAGCGGGTGAATCAGTATTTTAAGGACATGCTTTGTGTGTACGTGATGGATTGATAGACGAGGTGGGAGGATTATTTTTACTTGGTTGAGTTTGCTTATAATAATGGGTACCATAGTTCTCTTGGCATGTCACCTTTTCAGGCCTTGTACGGAAGATTGTGTCATACTCCTTTGAGTTGGGATCGGTTAGAAGACCAAGTATTTTGGGTCCAGAGTGTGTGATCAAAATGTGACACACTTCTATAAACCATTATACTTGAGAGAATCCATGAAGAAGGAAATCTCAAGAAATGGCTTATAGGTTCCTATCTATGATGTACAAGAATCTAAGATAGTGTGAATGGTGGCTCTCAAATGAACCTTAAGAAGAGACCCTTGCAAGGTGCACCATAGAATGGAAGATTCAAATGATGATGCAAATGAGAGATAATCTAAGATGAAATGCAAGAACTAAGCTATGATGCAAATTCAAGAACAAGGAAATCAAAGCTAATCTAGCAAGATTACAATACCTCATAGTTAAGCTATGTGATATAAGCTAAATGCAATAAGGAAATACTAAGCTAGAATGCAAGAGTGCTCAAGAATGCTCTAAGAATGAAAGTAAACAAAGTGATAGAATAACAATAGCATGAGTGAGTAATCTATTATCCTTTTTTCAAGAGTGAGGAGAGAGCCTCCTTTTAAAGAGCAATGAACAGTAGAGATTAAGAGGCAAAATCCAAGGGTGAAGAAAAATCCTCATTTTGACTTTGGTGCACAAGATTCTCAAGTGGCAAAATCAATGGACATGGCTAAGAGGCAAAAATATGTGGGAGAGATTAAGAGGCAAAAGGAGATTCCACTCAAATTGGAAAGTGTGCATTCGATGTGTAGACAAAAAGTCTTTTTCTTTTTGTTTTAAATTAGGAAATTCCTTTTTGATGTGCACACATAGGGTAAGGTGGATTTTATTTAATTAAAAGAGGACATGTTCTTTTAATTAAATAAATCTTAGGATAAAGTGGCCAAACTTTAGGATATCATCAAATAAATGATAAAACGATGATTCAATCAAGAAATAAGAGATTAAATCAATGTGCAAAATTGATTAAGCACAAGATGTAGTCTAGTATTTAAATTTTAATATTTAGAAAGGGGTCTTATAGTTTACTAGACCATTTTTGGGTGATTGTATTCGCCTCTCTTTGACTAATGTGTGAGCGATCTGGGAACACATTGAGTCAAAGAATGATGATTTCAAGGTAACTGAAAGAGATCTGACTCCAAAATTGATCAAACGAAGCACACAAAGGAAACTAATCCCAAACTATATCGAATGAGAACTAGAAAAGATAGAAATATTCCAATGCACAGTGAGAAAAACTGAACACTGAAATAAAGATTGAAAGACAAGACAATATCAGAACTGATATGATGCAATGAGAACTGATATGTCCAAAGAGTGAATCAATTTGCAGTTTTGAAAGATAGGTTATTCTTGCCCCCTCGAGATCGAAATTGAAATGAGGTGATGTAGATATGAGATAGATTTGATCAAATCGGGATAAGATAAGGTTCAATATGATTGATAAGTGCACAAGACCAAGTTTGACCACCAAGTGATGAAAATTTGCCCCAGTTTGAATAAGGTTAACCAGAAATGTATAGCATTAGTATTAGGTCAAATCAAGAAGAAAGGTGATGAAATGATGATGCATAAGAAGAAATGGTGATTGTCTCAAATGATGCAAGCGATTAGCCTCAAAGGGGTAGTTAACTGCGCCTAGAAGAAAAGAATTTTAAAATGTAATTTTGACCATCAAGATGAAGTCATATTTTGATTTTGATCCTGAAAATGGATCCAAGACATTGAAATTAGGTAAGGGTGTAATTTTCATAGAAATTTGAGACTTTGAGAATTTAGGTCAAAATGTTATGATCGAGAGGGAAGATACGTGATCGAGCACAGCTGACTATCCATCCAAAATGAAAACTTGAATGTAAACTAAAAATGAACCCTAAAAATGCAAACTACTATGAATATGCAAAGTGTGATTTTCAAGGTTCAATTAGATAGGTCCTTGTTTTTATCATCGAGCCTTATTAAGGGACATCAAGAGATCATACAACCATCACTAGTCCAAGCGCAACTATGAAGATATGAATATGATATATCAGATAGAATGTAGGAAACACATGTAAGCATCGAGGCACAAGAGTCGAGATGACCTGAACACGGTTTCCAAGTTAATGTTGCAAGATTGTACCAGCATCAAGGCATAAGCTCCAAGATAACTATGAGTATGGTCTTGCATTAGAAAACACAATGTAACAATCAAGGATATAGCTCTAGATCTCCCCAATGTCCAAGGGGTCAAAGAAAGAGACACCTAGGATCATCAAAGTGATACCCACATGCAGAAATCAAAGGAAACATGCCCCATGCCCATAGTTATCTAGTTATAACAACCCAAAGAGACTAAGGAATGAACATTCAGTAAAAATCATTAATCAATCAGCACACAAAGAAAATAAGTCATAACATGTCTTAGTCATTTCAATTTAAGTGCAGTGTGAAAAAATAAAAAAGAATAATCAATGACTCACTAGGACTCGCGCCTGTAGGTGAGAAATATCGTACAATCCTAGACTGTAGACAAAGCATCGACCCAAGGTAGCATATCTAATAAGTGTTAAGAAAAACTCGATGTCAAAGGAAGTGTTGAGAAACACAATTTGGGGTGAGCCACTAAGAAACACCATCCTGCACCAAAGGAGGATACAGTTTATGCCCCCTAGCCCTAGACAAAGATCAATCCTAGACCAAAGAGATTGGAGATGGAAGTCGAAAGGGTTCGAAGCGCAAAGCGGCAAGATGATAGACATAAGCGCATGGGTTTCAAGTAGTGCCTATTTCCAAGTTTTTTCCAGTTGGAAGGACCTTTTTTTATACATCAAGGCACCTCGAAGAGGTTTTCACGAGGATAATCATTTTTCATGACTTTTTATAATTTTTAGGATTTTTAGGATTTTTTAGGACATTTTAAGATATGTACAAAGCTCTGGAGCATCATGCATAGAATTTCTTCAAATGAAGGATGTTGATAGGTTTAGGGAGTTTTTATCCCTCAGGTGTAGAAATTTGATAGGCACTGGATTCAAAAGAAGTAGTAACTATGTAGGGACCCAACCAATTTGGTTCAAACTTCTCTTTTTGTGCTCTATTCTATTGATTTTTGGGATTCTCTCTCAAGATGAGATCTCAAAACTGAGGTTCTCTAGAATTAACATTTTTGTTATATATTTGTGAAATCCTTTTCTGATATACCCTCATGTGGTCAAATGCATCTCTTCTACACTCATCCAAAATTTCTAGATCTTGTAGGCGCATGATTCTATAGTCGTCATCTATGATGAGACTTTTTAATGAAACTCTTAGGGAAGGTATATAAACCTCAAGAGGTAAGACAACTTCAAATCCATAAACAAGTGCAAAGGGGGTAGCTCCAATAGGTGTGCGAATGTTAGTTATGTAGGCCCATAGTGTAGGATTGATTTGTAAGTGTCAGTCTCTTCCTGATTTGTTGACTTTTCTGTGCAAAATTTTTAGCAGTGTCTTATTAGAAGCTTCGGCCTGGCCATTACCTTGAGGGTAGTAAATCAAAGACCAATGTTGTTTAATCTTGAATTTCTTACATAACTGCTTGAGATTTTTTTTTTTTGAATTGTCCTCCATTATCAGTAACTATGGAGGAAGGTATGTCGTAGCGACGGATGATATGATTGAGGATGAACAAAGACACTTGTTTCCAAGTAGAAACCGAAAGAGGAAAAACATCAACCCACTTTGTAAAATATTTTTTTGTAGTAAGCATAAACTTGTGTCCACCAAATGAGTTAGGATGTTTTTGACCCACCAAATCAAAAGCCCACTGGTGAAAAGGTCAATGTGTAAGAGAGGGAACAAGTTCCTTACCTGGAAGATGGATCGAATTCCCGTGCATCTGACACTTCTTACAAGACTTAGCATAGCACACAACATTTGTCTACATAGTAGGCCAATAATAACCAACCCTTAGTATCTTTCAAGCTAGCGCAAGACTATTAGAGTGGGACCCACATATGCCATCATAGACTTCAGCTAATGCACGTGTAGACTCATCTTTCTCTAGACACCTAAGAGGTGTACCGTTAAGACCCTTCCTAAACAAGTCACCGGAGATGAGGGTATAGCGGGAAGTGTTGTGAATGAGTTGTTGTTTCTCATTATGGGTTAGGTTATCAAGAATGAATTGGTCACGCAGGTAAGAGTAAATTTTAGCATATCGAGAGGAATCATGACCAATCATGGTATATATAACATGATTTTCAGGGGAATCATATGCATGGTAGTGTAGTTCTTCCACCAGGAACTAAAAATTGGACTCATGCTCTTCCAATTGTAAGATAGAAGCCAAAGTGGCCATGGCATCAACCACCCTATTTTTAGCTCTAGGGATTTTCTAGAATGTGACGAAAGTGAAGTAATTCTTGAGATCATCAATCATATTCTTGTAAGGAATCAATTTCTCATCTTTGGTTTAATATTCATCATTAGTCTGATATATAATGAGTTGGGAGTCTCCAAACATATGTAGCTCAATGATCCTCCATTCAATAGTCATTTTAATCCCATTTGTCAAAGCCTCATATTCTGCTATGTTATTCGTGCAAGGAAAAAACAACTTATATGACTTTGGGATAGTGTATCCATGAGGTGTGACAAACAAAACACCAGCTCCAACACCATTATATGTGTGAGATCCATCAAAGAACATCTTCCATGTTCGCTCAGTCACATACATAATGTATGAATCACGAAAATCAATCTATATAGGGGTATCATCTTGTAGAGGGAATTCAGCTAGTTGATAAGAAATTGTTTGTCCTTTTATGGCCTTACGATCAACGTACTCAATGTCAAATTCAGAGAGAATCATCATCCATTTAGCGACTCGACCAGTAAGAGTAGCTTTATTTAGTAAATATTTCAAATGATCAGTTTTTGCAACAAGTTGTGTAGTATGTGCCAGCATGTAATGTCTAATTTTTTGAGACGCAAACACCACTGCAAGGCAATCTTTTTCAATGTTATTGTAATTAATTTCATAGGCTACTAATGTTCTTTTGATGTAGTATATAGATCTTTCTTTCCCATGTTCATCTTTTTGTTCCAATAATTCCCCCAAGGATGTGGTTGTAGCTGAGATGTACAAATAAGAGGTTTCCTTGGAATAGGATGCATTAAGACTAGAGGTTTTTCCAAATATTCCTTGATTTGATTGAGGCTTTTCTCACATTCCTCATTCCATGTACATGAAGCTCCTTTGTGTAGATTCTTATTAAAAGTTTGAGCTCTGTAAGAAAGTTGAGATATGAACCTCCTGATGGACTGAAGACGTCCTTGTAGGCTCCTTAATTGACTTATATTTTTGGGAGGTGGCATATCCATTATAGCTTCAACCTTTTCGGGATCAACGTTTAATCCCTTAGTTGAAATGATGTATCCAAGTAACTTTCCTGAGGTGACTCCAAAAGCACATTTCTAAGGGTTTAATCTAAGTTGGAATTGTTTTATTCTATCTAAGATCAAACTCAAGTCTTCAAGATGTGTGTTACTTTTTTTAGATTTTTCCAAGGTATCATTCGCATAATCTTCTATATTTCTATGCATCATGTCATGAAAGATGGTATTCATAGCCCTTTACTAGGTAGCCCTAGAAATTTTTAGGAAAATGGAATGATGTTCCAACAAAAGGTTCCCCATGCACATGTGAAGGCAGTGTTTTCTTGATATTCAGGAGCTATTTTAATCTGAGTGCATCCCGAGAAACCATCCATGAGAGATTACATTTCATAACCAGCAATCATATCCACTATCATGTCTATGTTTGGAAGTGGAAAGTCATCCTTTGGGAAAGATTTTTTAAGATCTCATAAATATGTGCATACACAAATGGATTTATCATGTTTAGATATAGGTACAATGTTTGAGATCCATTCATCATAAGCTATAGTTCGTACAAATCCAGCACTCAAGAGTTATTCTAATTCAACTTTGACCAAAAGAGCTATGTGTGGATGCATCTTTCGTAATTTTTGTTTAAGTGGCTTAAAACTAGGAGCTATAGATAGATGATGCATAATTAGATTAGTGTCCAACCCTAGTATATCTATATGTGTCCAAGCAAAATTAATTGTATTATCCCTGAAGAACTTAATGAATTGTTGCTTTTCATTAGCTAACAGAGACTAAGCCGAATGAATGATATGACGTGCTTCAGTTGTCCCAATATTTATAGTATGTGTTGGCTCTATCAAGACTGAAGATCTATCTTGAAAATAACTAGGCAAACTACTTAATTATTGGGCGCCTCAAAGAGGTTTTCACCCTTAGATATGTCTTTTGCTTTTACTTTTTAGGCTCTGACACCGCCACAAAGTGGTTTTCGCGATCAGAGAACCTGTTCTTTTTTGAATTTTTTTTTGTTTTATGACTAAGGTACTTGATATCTGTCTCATTCATGTTTGTTTCTGGTTCACTGGTGGAAGAAACTATGGGCTCAATAGCATTGAGGTAGCAATCTATTTCATATTCATTTTGGAAAGAAGGTAACGCAGGTTGTTGGTTCTGTTGCGACCAATCAATAAGGTCGGGATACATGAGTGGAAGGGAAGTGGAAGGTTCCAATGCATTGATACGGGGGTGGTCATCTCTAGTGAAAAGATGTTGAGATTCTATAAGGTCTCCCTTGAAAGTACCTAGATCCATCTGATTCCTAGCGTTGTTAACTTGATCAATAAAAGCAACACATAAGTTCATCTCATCAAGGCCTACGAGTGACTTGTCGGCCACTTCAGTTTGGTTATCATAAGTATGCGCCACATCTATTCCAAATTTTTTTGACTCGATTGAGAGAGAATCCCATTCATACTCTTGTGAGTCAGTATTATTTTCTCTTTTGTAACAACCATGTCATGTTCTTGCGAATACATTCTCTATTAGGATCTTCAACATATGACACGTCACTTTGGTGAGATGTAGAAGCTTCATCATGGTGTTCTAGTGAAGGTCATTATTCATTACAAATGATGGAAATAGAGGGAACAAATTCTTCCCTATCTTGGTTAAAAGTGTGAGTAGGCACATTCTCTTCTTCAAATTCACTAGAATTATCAGGAGAATCCCAATCCAGCCTTATCCTTAGATTTACTTCCATTTGTGTGATTTGTAGGTTCAAGAAGAGCATGTTTCTTATTGTTCAAAGGACCATGACTTGGGTAACCCATCCTAGCTAGGAATTCATATCCCTTTCTATATCTTTTGGGAGAGACTGCTACAGTAAGCACAACTTCCTCAAGTTCCTTTTGTTTGTAGATCCATTCCCTAATAGCTTGTTCTTATTTTTCATCTTCTAGAGGTACTGAGGATTGGACAAAGGTCCCATAACATGTCATAGTGGAAGATGAAGGATTCTTATCCTCTGAAGGTTTTCCATAAGAACAAGGGGATACTGGGAATGTATCAATGGAATCTAGTCGATATTCCCCCATTCCAATATTTAGCATTTTTAACTTATTCTCACGATCAATAAGAGTAGTCTTAGTTTCATCAGCAGCTCTATTGTGTGGTACTAAGGATTCAACAATAGGTGTATTGATAGACATAGAACTATCCCCTGGAATGGAAATATCGATACCATTGAAAGGAAACTTTATACAATGGTGGTAGGTAGAGGGAACCTCTTGCATATCATGGATCCATGGTAACCTAGGAAGATGTTGTAAGAAAGGGGAATATCAAGAACTTGAAACACCGCATCTTTTTCTACTGGACCAACCCAAATAGGTAACACAATCAATCCTTTGGAAGACCTTTCAACTTCGTCATAGGCTTTAATAGTAATATTCCTCCTTTGATCAATGGTGAACTCTAACAATCCCAACTTCTTAATCACATTGAAACAACAAACATTTAATCCAGCGCCATTATCTATCAGCATGCATTTGACTCAGGTTCGGTAGATTTGGATTTCAATATGTAAGGCAAGGTTATGGGGGTGACTTAAGGACTTGTCATCTTCCTCAGAAAATGAAAGGTAATGTGGAGAAGCAATGTGATTAACCATGGTCTAAAATTGATCAGTATCAATGTCTTTGGGGACATTTTTTGTTTGCAAAGATTTCTCTAAGATCTCCTTGTGTGTAGGTGATAACTCTAGCAACTCAAAGATTGAAATCTGGGTTGGAGTACGCTGAAGTTGATCTACTAGATTGTAGTTTGACTTTATGGAAATATAAGCTTTCTTGGAAGAGGATGTCATTTTCTTAGGATTGGCCTGCTTGGAAGAATTTGTACCTCTAAGCATTACCTTGTCTTGACTCCTAGTGGCAGCATTTAGACTTTCCCTATGTGAAGGAAAGTTAACACCTCTAAGCATGATCATGTGATTATGCTCATTGCAAGATTGGGGTTGTGTGGAAGCACCAACACCTCTCAAGATTTCCTTAGGTTCCTCATCAATACCTGAATCATAGTTGGGTGCATTAGGTCTCCCCATGTTAATATTTTCATTCATAGGTTCAAGCATATTGATAACGTTGTCACCATTCATATTAGCATAGTTGATTTTAGCTCCCTCATCTTTCTTTGATGTTTCTCCTTTGTCATACTTAGGGAATGGTTCGTTAAAGGCCTTATGATCAGAATTCTTAACAATACCATACACTCCAACTTTCCCATCCTCAAAAAGATATTGAATGACATGTTTCCACTTTATGCAATTGTCGGTCTTGTGTTGTTTGTTCTTATGATACTCATAATAATGATTGTCATTCCACCACTTAGGTTTCACCTCTGGCTCATACAGTTTAGAATATTCAGGTAGTGTGATAATCTTGTTGACAAGTAAAGTCTTAAGTATCACATCATGAATCTCCCAAGGGAGTAAAATCGCGTTTAGGCTTAAAATCCCATGAAGATTTATCCTTATTAGAATCATCGGATCTTGCTTCTTCTCATTGTTTGGTTGTTAGGATAGCACTAGCCAAGTTGAAAATGGGATCTTTAGGCTTAGACTCATCAACAACACCATCGTTGACCACATGCTTGTTCTTATTCCAAGGCTTATTCTTGTCTTTGTTATATCCATTACCATTTGTGGACTTATCCTTACTCAATGTGATCTCACCCTCTTTTACCAAAACATCCCCTATTCGGAAAGCACTTTAAAGCATATCATTAAAGGTGAAAAAGACTTGCTTTCTAAGATTGAATAATATAACTCATGTATGAGGTTATTAACAAAGATATCAATCCTTTCGTTCTCTAGTAGTTGTCATGGGTACCTTGAGTGTAACTTTCTCCATATTTGCAAGAATGTAACAAAAGGTTCACCTTGTTTTTGTTTGATGTTGCATAGGTCAAGCATTGTCACAGGGTGCTGAATATTATAAGAGTATTGTTGAATAAACATTTGCACTAACTCATCAAATGAATTGAGTGGAGGTGTGATTTTTGTGAACCATTCCATAGCTTGGCCATTTAGACTCCTAGGAAAGAGTCTCATAAGATAAGTGTCATCATGCGTAAATTCCATACTCAAAGCATAAAGTTGTTTAACATGGTCATGTGGATCCTCATTTCCATCATACTTGTCATACTTAGGAATCTTAACATCTCTCAGAAAATCCATCATGTATAGAGTCTTGTCAAAAGGTAGAGCACATACGGATTCCATAGAAAATGATGACTTAGGCTTCTCCTTTTCCCTTTTTAAGTTTGACATTTCATTTTTCAAATTTTGTATTTCCTTGATGGCAACTTCCAAAGGTGAGGGTTCCCTTCTTCAAATCAATCCACAAACATCAAAGCCATGAGGGAGTTTCAGCCCTTTAGAAGCCAAGTGCATGGAATATTTATCACCATTTTTTCTAATGCTTTTAACATTAGTCTTTGATAACGGTCATCTTGTTGAAAGTTTAGGAGCTCTTCTTTAGTAATCGCATGCTCCACATTGTTGCCATGTTGAGATTTAGACCTAGAATGTGAAGATCTTGGAGGTGAATCAAATCCATTGTGTTGTGGCCTTGGGGGATATTTTGGAGGTGTATTATTCCCATGCTCTCCAAGGAAATTGGCATTGAATTGTTGAGCCAAATGAGTCGTTTGTACCTCCATGTAAGCCTTTCTCTCTAACTCCATTTGTCCTAACCTCCTATTGTGCTCAAAAAGGTCATTCAATCGCTTTCCATGTTCTTCCCTAGGGATGGTGAGAGATAAACTATTTTCAGTTCTTGATGAGACAAGAGGTGTCTCAAAGGAATTATCAAATGAACTTTGAAAAGGATCAAACCAAACTTCGGTACTATCCCCTTTTTTGTCAAAGGTAATTTGAGGTTCTTCGTCTTGATGACGTTGACACCTAGTAGGAAAAGGTAATTCATCAAAGCTAAATGGAGGTTCCTTTCCTTGGTCAATCTTATATCTAGTTGTTACTGGCATGAATGAGAATGTAAAGAGCTAATTAAGATGACACAAGACCACTTGATGTCCACCTTAGAAAAGAAAAGTGTTCACTTGTTAAAGAAAAAATGAGAGAGCAAGATGACTTATCACAAAGTGCCCAAACTGCGGGTAAGATCTCTGTGTATGACACTTATGACTCGATTCAAGAGATAAAGTCAAAGCCAAGAAAAAGATAACCAAGAGAGATAGACAAGTGAACAACTTTACTAATCAAGAATGTAACCAAGGTATCTAGTTGATCCTTTTCAACTAAAAATAGTCCCTAACCTACTAGTCTCAGACCAAGGGACCAGAAATAGTCAAGTATAAGCTTCCTAAATCGGCTCAAGAGAAAATTGAAGGGAAAACCCACTCAGATCATAAATTCGATGATAGACCTCAGTAAACCAGATGATAGTAGTGCGATATTTATCACTACTGCAAGAGAGATTGAGACATCAAACATAAAAGACCAATTTTTTTGACTCAAAACCTTGTTTTGATCGATTAGAACAATTTGTGATGTGGTTTAAGTTTTAACAGCAAGTTGGAAGTTCATAATTAAGTTTTTAAAGAAAATGTGACGCATAAACTAGTCTTCAAACAATCAAGCAAGGGACAAAACTACCTTGCATGATACAAACATTTGTGAGGTCTCAAAGAAAGACCCTATGAATAGTATCATCATGTGTACATTCAAATGATTTACACGGGTCTTAACATGATCGAAGACACATCAAACATAAGATACCTAAGGAAAATTTGGTTTAGTATCAAAATATTTGCCCACACTTGATATTCCTTTGCCTCACACAAAGTGATGTTGGCTTTTTCATAGACTGTGCACGTTGCGGGTTTTGAAAAGAGGCTCAATGCTCGAATCGCATAGGCTCCCTCATACCACCCTCATGTTTTAGAACACCCTTGGGAATACATATGGTGAGTGTAAAATCTTTAGGTGATCTAGGTAATCCACTTGGATCGATCCTTGCACAAAGATTATGATACTTTCGGAGGTGAGTCGGGTAGCTTATATCCAAAAATGTCTAGTAAGGACATTTGTTCATGACTATCCCTTGTAGTTCCGCAAGTGGAATTGAGACCTTTTAACCCTAAAAGTATCCAAAATGTACAGTCTTGTAAGAAATATTGAGACCTCTCAGTCCTATACAAGTTGGAGGCACTCCCCTTATAATCTTGTAAACAAGATTGAGACAAAAATGGTCCTACAAGCGCCTAGTCAAATGTAGTCTTTATTAGCAAGATTGAGGAAACTAGGCCCAACACATGAAGACGCATTAGAAGTATATATAGCCAAGTCTTCCCTCTCTTTAGAGTGAAGGAAGATTTTGATTATAGTGTGGTGGAGTAGCCAGGTTCGCTTTTTCCCCACTTGGGTTGTGCCCAAAATATTTCTCTCTTGGCAGGCCCTCTAAAGGTAAATGCAAGAAAAGTAAATGGATAGCTAGTGGAGGTCAAGATTGTTATTTTCTGAGTAAAATAGCATACTCTCCTACTCCATAGTGTCTCCCAAATGCATCAAGCACGTGTTCATTTACCCAAGATTCATTTCTAAGTGATGAATCAATTAGAGTTAGATTTATGATTATCTCTAAAGAGATAAAAGCATACTATCCTACTACTCAACTAAACAAAAGAAATGAACCTTCCTAATTAATATAGGTGCCTAAAAAATATTAACCAAAGACACAATATTTGTTTTTATCTCCAAGGAAACCTGTAAAACAAATGATGTGAGTAGTTTTGGATTTTTCAAGTATTCAACAACGTCCTACAAAGCAAATGAATTAGTAGTCTTAATGCTTGTCTTGGCCAAACTTTATGCAAAACCACTGTTAGAAAACAAAAAAAAAAGATCAAAACCCTACAATAAAACCTAATCAGAAACCCTAGAATGCAAGATGCAATGAAATGAAGTTGGAAATAAAGTACAAGTTCACATTTTTTTGTTTATCTTTGACCTAGTCAACAAGATCTGATTTGTTTGCTATAATTTCAGCTCCAAAAATAGAAATGCAAAGAAGAGACCCTTGCTAAAAATCTGAGAGCTTTCCAAAAATGTAAAAAATTTAGCAATATTTTTTATTTGTGCTCTAGGGACCTAATTTATGGAAAGAGACCTGTTTTGAAAGATGAGATTTTTAAGCCATTATTTTTCATCAAAAACCAAAAACACAAAGAACATACCCCTTATAGAATTTCTAGATCTTTCAAAACATGTAATTTTTTCCAAAACAGTCGATGATTTGCGATCAGAAATGAATTTTCATGAAAAATCATAAAAAAATAATAACTCGCAGAAAAATTATCAAAAAAATATGATTTTCGGACTAAGACACATTTGAACCATCCTTAACTTGCAGAAAAAAATTTAGACCCAAAATTCAAGTCGTTTGTGAGATATGGTCAAGTCTTCAAAACACCCTAGGATTTTGTCTTCAACTCAACCCGCACAAGGGTTAGCCTTGAAAAACTTGAATAAAACAACCATGCAAAGTTTTAAAAAAATCTGAAAAATGTGGAGAAAATGAAGGAAAATCATAGGCATGAGCCCCACGGTGGGCGCCAAAAATGTGTGATCAAAATGTGACACAATTCTATAAACCATTATACTTGAGAGAATCCATGAAGAAGGAAGTCTCAAGAAATGACTCGTAGCTTCCTATCTATGACGTGCAAGACTCTAAGATAGTGTGAATGGTGGCTCTGAAATGAACCTTAAGAAGAGACCCTTGCAAGATGCACCATAGAATGGAAGATTCAAATGATGATGTAAATGAGAGATAATCTAACATGAATGCAAGAACCAAGCTATGATACAAATGCAAGAACAAGGAAAGCAAATCTAATCTAGAAAGATTACAATACCTCCTAGTTAAGCTATGTGATCTAAGCTAAATGCAATAAGGAAATAATAATCTAGAATGTAAGAGTGCTCAAGAATGCTCTAAAAATGCACGTAAATAAAGTGATAGCATATAAATAGCATGAGTGAGTAATCTATTTTCTTTTTTTCAAGAGTGAGGAGAGCCTCCTTTTATAGAAAAATGAATGGTAGAGATTAAGAGGCAAAATCCAAGGGTGGAGAAAAATCCTCATTTTGACTTTGGTGCACAAGATTGTCAAGAGGCAAAATCAATGGACATGGCTAAGAGGAAAAATATGTGTGGAAGATATTAAGAGGCAAAAGGAGAATCCACTCATCTTGGAAAGTGTGCATTCAATGTGTAGACAAAAATTCTTTTTGTTTTTGTTTTAAATTAAGAAATTCATTTTTCATGTGCACACATAGGATAAGGTGGATTTATTTAATTAAAAGAGGACATGTTCTTTTAATTAAATAAAGTTTAGCATAAAGTGGCCAAACTTTAGGATATCATCAAATAAATGATAAAATGATGATTTGATCAAGAAATAAGACATTAAATAAATGTGCAAAATTGATTAAGCACAAGATGTAGTCTAGTATTTAAATTTGAATGTTTAGAAAAGGGGTCTTATAGTTTACTAGACTATTTTTGGGTGATTACACAGAGATGGTGCAGAATATGGAGCAGCAGGTTGTCCGTATTAGAGAGCATTTGGTTACTACTCAGGATCGGCAGAAGAAGTATGTAGATGCTCATAGGCTAGATCATCACTTTTCAATTGGTGACAGAGTATTTTTTAGATTTCGTCCATGGAAGAGCCCCATCCGTTATGGGAAAGGCTCTAAGTTAGCTTTGTGCTTTTTTGGACCTTTTGAGATCCTCGAGAGGATTGGTCATATTTCTTATCGCTTGGCGTTGCCACCTAGCCTATCTCGCATCCTTGACATTTTTCATGTTTCTGTGTTGAGACAGTATTATCCTGATGTGACCCATGTTTTTTGATTGGGGTGCTTTACAGGTAAAGGATAGGAAGATTTCTTTGGAGCCCATTTGCATTCTTCATCATCGGAGGCTAACCCTCAGAGGTCAAGAATTAGAGCAGGTAAGGGTCTAATAGGACCCGAGCGATGAGGCTTCTGCCACATGGGAGTATGCTAGGTGGTTGAGAAATTTGTACCCATACCTTTTTGTAGGCTTCCAAGAGTAAGCTCATACCTAGTGGGGGAGGATGTAATGTCTCCCATGTTTGCATTATGTCCCATGATTGTTTTGACCTGAGAGACACTTTTATTATTATTGCTGGATTATTTGCATGATGAGATGATGTTGCTATCCAGTTTGATAATATCTGCATGATGATGATAGTGATGTGACATGATTCTTTATGATGATGCTTGGATTATTTTGTATTTGTACTTGTACTCAGGATTATATTTATATCTGATGAATTTTATTGAACTCATTATTATGGTTCTTTTATGTTGTGGATATCTGTCTTTTACTTTCAGTAGATATATGCTCAAATGGTTGTAAATGATTATTTAAATACTTTAATTTAAATGCATTATCATGTGATTATATATGGTTATGTTGTACTGCAACACTGCTATGCATTTTTCCTGTTAGCGCTAGTACGAAGTGAGACAGAGTCGTAGAAACTTGCTTGCGAGATCTACATGATGTCTCGTTCTCCTTCAACATGACTATGTATGCTTTTGTGCTTCGGCTTTTTATTTGTTAAGCATCTACACTTAAAGTGTGTTTGTTTTCTGAACAGGTACCATGCGTATTCATCCCGAGTTATAGGATTTAAGTGTGTACCTATATCCCCGACAGTGGCACCAAGAGATAGTGACCTTAACCTTTCATGCTAGGCCAATGTCGTCCATGTATGGATGACGTATCTGTAATATTGTTATTATTATTAACCCTCCAGATATTGTCATAAATTCAGATTCATAATGCATTATGTGATTTGACTAGTGAAGGTGTTTGTGCATTTAGGGTTCCACAGTTGTCGCAAAAAATATTAAATTTAAATGTTGATTTAATTATATTCTGAAGAATTTTAATGATTTTATTTATTTTATTTATTTATCGGCTAATTTTTTGTAGTTGAATTCCAAATGCTTGGAATTATTTTAATTAATTTAGGTTTAATTTAAAAATGACCAATTAGTTTACTAAGTGGCTTAATATTCTAATTTATAAGCCACTTTCATAAAAGTGTTTATATTAGGAAAAAAAAATGAGTTCTTGGAGTTCACTTCTCGTTTAATGTTTTTGAGAATTTGAGTTTGCTCCAAAAACCCTCTTTGGAGAATTTGGTTTTTTTTGCTCGTTGTGGGATATTGGCTCATTGGATCGTGACGAGGATAGGCTCATTGAATTCGTAGCATGGATCTCCATCTTCTCTAATATGTTCAGCCCGTTTGAAGTCTCCTCCATTTTCTTATCTTCATTTTGGTTTTTGAGCATTTGGAATGAGGTAGGGTCTTCTCGTATAAATTGTTTTTATCCATTTTGTAAAGTTATTTTGATTGCTAAATGTTTGGGGGTTGAAAAATAGTGTTACCCTTCGTTTTTATGCATTTCCATGTCTCGGTTGGGTGGGCAAGATTATTTATTTGATTCCATGTTTTGGAAATTGAAGTTTTTACCTAGTTATGCTGTGGGATTTTGTATGAGTATCCAAAACTTCAATTTTATTTAATTTTTGGGAGTTTGGGCATGTTTTAGAAGTGGGTTTTTTATTTCATCAAATTCTGGACTGTTTGAATTTTGGGTGTTTTTGGTGGTCTCGTTTTGCGTCACCTAGTATTTATCTGTCTCCTTGTTGGCTTGAATTGAATTATGTTGTTATTATCCTCTGCTACAAAGAATAGGATCATGGAATCAGAATGGTTAAGAGGAAATTCCAAGTATTTTTGTATCCCGATTCAAAAGTGCTCCGTCAAGTTTCATTTGTGGATTTTGCCTTTTGTCAAATTTGTCAAAATTGTTATCTTTTTTGGTCTCCAATCGGTCATTTTTTCTAAGTTTTTTATGTTATTATCATCTTGTTTCTTTTTCTGGATCTAGCCCCTTGCATATTGTTGCTTCATCGTTTACGTGGAGTTGGTTGCGCCCACCCACGTGCACATGAGCGTGCCTATGGTGGATCATTCGAGATCCAAACTCCTAGATATAGGCCATTTGAGTGTTTGATCATTCAAGGTGGGGTTGGTAAATTTCATTACCTTTTGGCACTTTTCATATGGTGAGAAAGGGTATGTACGGGTAGACGTGTGGAGTGGCTTCACACGGTTATCCTGGCGCTGAAGTGGCCAACAAAGTAACGTGAAGAGGTTTTAACAAAGTGATAACCAAATAAACACATGGGTAATAAAACTTAATATAAGATAAGAGGACACATGTACAGTAGTCAAGCATCTTGTGAGAGCCGGTGTGAGGGTGTGGTGTATGTATGATAGTCAGTCTCCTGCGCGAGCTGGTGTGAGGACATGGTATGAGGCCTCCCAAAGGAGTTGAGTTACCATACCATATACCGCTTGGGCTAGTACGAGCCAAGTGATGACACTCCACTTAAGTCCCTACATAGTATCCTATAGTGTGTTCTGAATTGTGACCTGAAATATTCCATTGGCATTCATGATCATATGTGTACCTTGAGTCATGCATTGGTTGGTGTGAGTGTAGCCTCTTACGTGTGTGTGTCTTATGTGACTGTGGTCGGGTCATTATCTCCATGAGCACAGTGGGGTGGGCCTATGGGTTCCACGTGGTTGGGAGGTGTTGCTAACCTATACTACTATTGGGGCTCAAAGTACAGAGACGGTCTCCCTCCAGCTACAGGATTGGAGGTTTTTGCTCATTTGTTTCTTCGGGTTACTTTCATTGATTTATGTAGTTATTTTATGCTCATGTATATTTATTTAATGTTAGATTATTTAGATGCTTATATTCTTGTTGTACTTATGCTTTTGGTGCTATCAAGTGTCTACCTCCTCAATTTTCCCATTTCCGGTGCTCCCCAATGTAGAGTTTACTTTCCGTTTATTGTTTATTTTTCCTATTTTCTTTCCTAAGGCCAGAAAGGCAGCTTCTCGTACGAGTATTTGTATGTTGTCGTACGACCCAAAGTAAGTTCTCACATAGTACCTAGTATTCTCTCATACGAGATCTTGTTGCTCGTATTGGACTTATTCTTTTGTCATATTGTACCTTACACTTGCTCGTATGGTACCTTATGAATACTCATACAAATTCACTGGTTAAATTACTCGTATCATGGACAGAGGAAATTTTTGCCCTCAACCGGAAGATGCAAACTAGATCTTTGAATGCCCTTTTTTGGAGACGTATCTTCCTAAGCGAGAACGGATCGAGTATCAATCGTCCTTGGGGTAAAATTTATCCAAACCATGTTAGACTATGCATTTATAATTCGGTAAATGAACCTATATGATTAACCATGGTAGGAATTGTACTTTGGCTTTAAAAAGCATTAATTGTATGTTGACATAGTAATCTAGATGAACCTTGTAAGTTAATCATGTATATGGTAATTGAATCATGATCATAGTAAGGGCTTGGGAATCTTTGGTTTTTTTTTAAGTCTTTCGCATTGCGATATGTTTATATGTTCATTAACTCTTATAAAAAAATATTATGTTAGTACTTGTTTGATCCTTGCGTCGAAGGATTCCCGAGCGGGGCATTACAAGGCACTATATGAACATGCGTCTCTTTTTCGGAGTGGTTCATATTTCTCACAATTTGTGAATGGATTAGTATGACCATTTTTGGGCATACTCTGAGGTAGGGTCTTATGACCATGTACATATTTAGCTAAATTTTGGGTGTGATTAGTTTAAGCTTTCATTTCTGCTTTGTCAATTTTGGATTTATCTTTCCCTAATCCCCTTCACCCTTCTCCAAGAAACTCCCTGTCCTCTATTATTCCATTGACTCTATAGCTCAAATGGATAAGGCATTGGTCTTCATTCTAATATTTGTTCAGATTTTTGGATTCTCTTCGTCCTTCTAGTTCTCGTCCCCATTCAAATCCCGTTGTTACCCTAAGTTTGAAACCCACCAATTTTGAACTTTCAAACCTTCCTCACCAATGATAATCCTTTCGGCTACTCATGAGTCTTAAATGCCCATGTTAAGTCGGGTTATCTGGTTTTCATTGATGTCTAGAAACATAAAAATTCTTGATCTTGTTTCACAGTCCTTATATTTGGTGGCCCTTCGACCCAAGTTGCAAGGCTCATATTTTCATACAAATCTCTTCACATTTGACATGGTACAGTTCCTTAAATGTTGAAGTGTAACAGAATGAATTTATTGAGGTGGTAACACATTTTCCAAATGGGAATTACTATTATCTTCCGTCGAAATTAAATAATTTTAAAACCTTCTTTATCAAGAAAGGTGGTGATATTTTCGAGTTCATTCCTCTCTGAAAACAATCGGCTAGTCCTCAGAATGGTGCTTCCAACAATTGCAAAAGAGTAGAATGAGGAACTTGCGCCTGTGATTCAACCAAATTTGAATTGTCTCGAGTCAGACTAGCTTGGTATCATATCTAACTTACATCATGTGGCATGGAGGGAAAAGACCCGTTATGGAGAATATCATAAGACATCTTCGTCATAGAGGAAGAAGAAGTGAATGCCAAGCTTCATCAAATTTTTATGGAGATTAAGTTGGAATCTTAACTGGCTCCTACACTCTAGGAGTGATGATTTCCCTTATTTTAGTATGCATGGAATCTTAGAAATTTTTGGGTTAGTAAAACACTTTCCTTTTTGAAAATGATTTTCTTGATACTGGTCATTTTCAAGACTATTACTTTCATAATTGAAACAATTTTAGCTCTTTTTTGTATATATAGGCCTTAGAGAAGCCAAGAAAAGGGACATCTTTTGGGGGGGTAATAAAGAAAGAGGTGACAAAGGGATAAATTTTGAAATGTAGCTATTTTTGGTAGTGGAAATAAATTGAACTTTGTGTCATGAATTTCTCTCCAATTATCTTGAATGAGAATGCATGTGTTCATAGTTGTGTATTTGTCATATTTTTCCTTACTGTGAAATAAATTATGTTATGGAAATATTCTATGATATTTGCCTACTCAAAATGGTTATCATGCTTTGATATTGGAAACTTTTTGTTATGTGTTGAGGATGATTCTTCCATGTCCTTTCATATTACATTGTGGGTGAATTGAACTTTGTGTCAAATCACCTCCTTTCAAGTATTGCCTGAAATCTTTCTTTGCGTCTACATTATAGTAATGCTCATATATAAATTTGTCTTTTCTACTTTCTGGTTAAAAGCATACCCAAAAAATAAAAAATAAATAATAAGAGGGAGTTGTATCTCTAAAATTCAAAGGAATGTCATCTATTTAACAAAGATCTATCCAACTGTTAGTTTCAATTTTGTATTTTAATCTTGGGCATTGTGAGTTATTGAAAAAGCTATTTAAGAAAAGAAAATATCTAAACTAACACTCTCCTACACAAGAAAGAAGTAGGATCCAGTGTCATTATCTATTATAGAGGCAAAGTATATTGTAGCAACACCTTGCTACACAAAATTGTAATGGATGAAACAAACCTTAAAGGATATCAAGGTTGTATTTGATGAGACAATTCTAATTATGTGTGATAATAGAAGTGATATCAATATTTCAAATAATTTGGTAATGCATTCAATGACTAAACACATTTCAATCTTGTATCACTTCATGAGGGAGAAATTTTCCAAGAAAGAAGTCAAATTGGATTATGTGCCTAGACAGGATCAGATTGTAGATATCTTCAGTAAGGCACCGTCAAAGGATACTTTTGAGTATCTCAGGCGAAATTAGATTTTATTGCCCCTCCTTCAAACTAAATGCATAAGAAAGGGGTATCTTCACAGGTGGAGACTTAATGTCTACCTTTTTTCTTCTATATTGATGTAGTTGTTGCTCATAGGGGGAGCAGTGAAGGGTGTGGCTTCCTGGTTGCAGGAAGAAATTTTGAAGACTAATTATCCCTGACAAGGGGAGTGGTTTAGCTAATAGTGTCGTTCCCAAAAGAGGGAGAGATATTTGGTAAAGTAGTAGATGTATAGTGCGAAGGTGTCCTTGAAAGGGGGAGAAATACAGTTCAAATATATTTTTATATTGCACCCTTTATCCTTGATGTCAAAGGTGGAGAAAAGGGCAATGGGTCATTAGATCATTTGTTGTTGGTGTTACCATCAATGAAAAATAGGGAGACTATTATCATTATACATTCAATGTCGTCAATGATGTCAACATGTTGTGTGCATTGATCTCAACCTGATGAAGAAATGAATGAGTTTATTATTGTACCTGATGCAGAGATGGGTGAGAGAAGTGATCAGTGTTTTCATGTGTTTGGTTATGAGAAGCTAAGATATGCAAGAAAGATTATTTGAAGTTTTAGGAAAGAGTATTTGAAGTCTAGCATTGGGTAATTAGATGTTGTTCTAATGTTTAGTGATTATGAGAAGTCAGGATATTGTATATCTAGATAGTGAAAATATGGAATGTTGATTTATGCAAGAAAGAGGATTTGAAATCTTTATGGGAGAATGTATTGCATTGCTCTGCATAAGAAGTTGGTGTTTTGTAGTTATGGTGTTATAATGTATGGTCTATGGATGTTGTGCTATCTTGTTTTCAGGCCCACAAAAGTTCAAAGGTTAGAATTGTGTTTTTTTGTTTGCTGACAGTAAGGCTAGCTATCAAGAATATTTAGGACAGGTCTGAAGAATGCTCTACTTTACTTCACATGGATATTTCTAGAAGTGTAGTTTTGTGGACATGTTCGTAATGTATGTGCAGTGTTCTAATTTAGATATCTTATGTTGATTTTGTCAGCAAGTTAAGTTATATTGTTCTTAGTGCAATATTGTTGTTAGTGTTATTCTCTGGTCAACTCAAAGATTATGGTGATTTGATTTGTGACTTATTGGTCCGAATATGTTTTGGAGGAAGAGTTAAGAGGTTAATATAGATCTTTCCATGGCATGTTGTACTCCACGTGGAGTTATGAGCATCGAAGATTTTTCTTGGGTCAACTATTTAATGTGTTCCTATGCTTTTCTACATGTTACATTTGGTGTCAACTTTGGAGCTTGTTGTGGTGCTTACAATTGGATTAAATTATTTGTGGGAAGTCTATTGTGATTTATTTAGGTCCCCTTTATCTCCTGGGTGGAACGTAGTGAGTGTATGTGTTTTTGGTAGCCAACATTTTGTAAATGATGCTTATTTCCACAGTGGTTGACCTTGTGATTTGGATGATTAAATGTGTGTGTGTGTGTGTGTGTGTGTGTGTGTGTGTGTGTGTGTGTGTGTGTGTGTGTGTGTGTGTGTGTGTGAAATGACTTGGATTTTTTGNTTATATGTGTGTGTGTGTGTGTGTGTGTGTGTGTGTGTGTGTGTGTGTGTGTGTGTGTGTGTGTGTGTGTGTGTGTGAAATGACTTGGATTTTTTGGGATTGAATATGAAGTCAATGTAACGCAAATGTTAAAGAGCATAGGTTGGAAAGTGCTAGTTTGACAAAGTTTCTAGAATGGTTCATTAAGAGATCCTACATATTTTTAGTTCATCAATTTCTTGTGCCTGCTAGAAGATAGTGGCTCTTTTGACAGCTTGTGAAAATCGATATCTTGCCCTAAAGGAACTGCTCCTTTCAATGATTTGCAAGTCCTTGTATCATAGTTTATGGTTGGTGCCTTAGCCTAGGGTTGGTGCATAGCCTAAAACATTTGCAATAAGTTATATATATTGTGAGTAAATTTCACACCGTGGTTTTTCCCACATTGGGTTTCCACATAAAAAACCAGTATTTATGAGTTAGTGTTTTCATTGCAATATCTTTCTTGAAGTTTAAGTTGGTAACAGATAATTAATGAGTGTATGTGACATAAAAGTTTTAAGATCCGCATGAGACTAATTCACCTCGGACTAATGTATTATGAATCAATGATTCTTTCTTAATTTAATATTATTTAGATGCATAGTGATGTATGCTAATCTTTGGGAATTGGCAACCTCCTAGTAGAGAGCATTACAAATGGTCATTTCCAAGTACAATCCAAATCCTAGTTGGGAATTTTATGATAAATCAAGTAAAGTCCTAGTTGGGGACATTACAAGCTTGCACTAGAAGTAAACAAGGGGAACTGAAGCTATTTGGAATCATTGGGGAGCTCAAAGTAATTGGGACGATCGACCATGCGATAATAATAATAAAGGACAGAGAAGATGGACAAAACCAAGTTCGGTAGTAAGGAATGCAAGAACATGGTATGGTCAACGCAGGCAAGACAAGGATAAATGAGAAATTTGAATTTATGGAACCCTAAAAGTAGGGCGGGTCTCCAATGGGATCGCCAAAAGGAACCAGATTCTGTTGAATCTAGCTAAGAGATTGGTCAAACAAACAAGCAAATTTCATTGATCAGCATAAAACTAGGTCAAGAAAAGAACCTTTGTGTGCCAAACAAAAAAGGAGAGATGCCTAAATCTAGCGGTAAGTATGTCATTATTTACTTATTCAATGACTTAGTAGGACTAGTTGTTGCAAAATTAAAAGCAGGTTTTTTAACAAAATAGGGAGGGGGTGGCCCGTTATGGAGAAGATTAGAAATTGGAGTAAGAGAAATTACGAGAGGAATATTCAAATAAAGTTCATTCCAAATAACATATTTTTAGTTGAGTGTCTGTCAAATAGGATCAAGAAGAATATTTTAGAGCATGATGGAATGTACAAGGATTTTCCTTAAAGATTCAAAAACCAACTTTGATCCCTGGAAACAAGAGATCGTCAAAATTTCAACATGAATTAGGTTATACAATTCACCATCAAAATATTGGGAAGAGGCCACTTTGAAGGAGATCGAGAACAATTTGGTAACCTCTATTAAAGCAGTTGAATATTTGGAGGATAGGAATTAGGGGACGTATGTCAGAATGTGTTAAGGTTCAACCTCTCCCTCTTTTGCCCAACGAAGTGGAATTACGCAGAGGACATGGAGTTTGGAGATAGAAGTTGGATAGGGAGGATGGACTAATATTGTGCCCCAAATGTGGTTCCAAAGGACACACTTTGGAGAGGAATGTTGGGAAAACAAGGAAAGATTTACCCTAGTAAGTCAGAGAGTAGAAATCTTTCTTTCTAAGAGTTAAGATAGAAAGAGGTTAAGATTCCAATCTAGAAAAATTCTTGGTTGGGTAAGGGATCTTGTTGGAGGAAGGTCTAAAGGAAGCAGAGTGCAAGGTATCTCTAGAACTAACAAGACTAGAGTCTAGCACTATTGCGGAGAATCCAGTAAATTTGAACTCGAGGGCCCCAAGGGATTTTAAGCTCAACAGTAGACCGGGAAACAAAAACATGGTTATGCTCATCTAAGCATCATGGAACCATTATCAAAGGTCAAGGAGAAGATTGAGTAAGAGGTAGCAACAGGAGTCCAAATGGGTCCTAGTCAAGAGGATGGCAAGATTTTAACCAACACATAAGCTGAGGAAGCATTGGTAAATCAGGAATAAATTGAAAGCAAAGTTAGTATATTGGTAGATATTCTAGAGGGGAACTCTAAGTTGATAGATGAGGTCTTAGCAGAAACTATGAAAGAGGAAGGGGATCAAAATTCTAAATCGGAAGGAGAGAGTGAATACAAAGAAGAGGAAGGTGAAATCCAGGAGGAAAGGACAATTGAGCAGACAATGCAAAGGAACAAAGGAAATTAAGAAATGGAAAGGAGATTTCCCTTCCCAAGGAACAATTAGGGCCTTGACATGGAATGCTAGGGGCATTAATGCCCCTAACAAGTGGTGCTTGATCAAGTGACAAATAAATCAAGTGAAGGTGGATTTAGTGTTATTCCAAGAAACTAAGTGGAGTTTAGAGGAGAGTAGCAATAAGATGAAGAGTTGGAGACAATGGACAAGCAACTTTGTAGGGATTGTAGGTGCCTTAAGTGGTCTTAGAGTCTCGTGGAACCCTTTCAACCCCACTAGTGAGGTGGTGGAGGAAAGCCAACAATGGTAGTTGATTAAGCTAGAATTACTTCAAGTGACTGTGGAGATCTATTGTCAATGTCTATGGCCTAAATTTGACAAGAGAAAAGACCAAAGTCTAGCGGCAGATCTCTCAAAGACTATAGACCCTTCAAGGGATGATAGTGATTGTAGTGTGAGACTTCAATGCCATACTAAATAATTCAGAGGAATGGGAAGGCCACACCCAATTATCTTGGACACAATGAGATTTTCAGCAATTCGTAGAAGGGAGTCACTTAAGAGACATTCAACCAAAAATCGTAATTTTTACTAGGACTAATAGGAGAGAATTCACCATCATTGAAGAAAAATTGCACTAGTTTATAATCGTAGGGGAATGTGGGAACCTAACAGTGGCTCACGAGACAACTATTCTTCCCTCACAAGGTTTGATCACTTCGCAATCTAGTTGCAACTTTTGCTTGACAAAACCCCATTGCAATGATCATTCAAATTTGAAACCACATGGTTTAGGGATGAGAAACTAAAGGATTTGGTTGAAGGATGGTGCAATGAAGCATATGTTAGAAACACTTGCCCCATATTCAAAGAAACCGAGTCATTAAAAAAAGCTAAAACTGTGACATAAGGAGCATTTCAGGAACATTTTTGAAGAGAAAGACAGAGTGGAAAAGAAACTCTCAGATCTGAATGAAGAAGTAATTAGAATGGGAATGAGTGCAGACAACTTTGGAAAGGAGAAAGTTTTGAAAAAGTAACTTATGCAACTTTTGCTTGACAAAACCTCATTGCAATGATCATTCAAATTTGAAACCACATGGTTTAGGGATAAGAAACTAAAGGATTTGGTTGAAGGATGGTGCAATGAAGCATAGGTTAGAAACACTTGCCCTATATTCAAAGAAACTGAGTCATTAAAAAAAAGCTAAAACTGTGACATAAGGAGCAT